>OY796892.1:37770694-37892441 GCA_963680785.1 Diplosoma virens | reverse complement strand
GAATAGTGTTGGCAGCATAGTTGAGTGGTTAGAGTGCTGGGATTGTGATAGACATGGTCTCAATTCAGAACCTACTTGAGCCATTCTGCTGTGTCCTTGGGAAAGACACTTATGGCGCTTTCCCCTGCTTGGTGGACTTGGCAAGAGTTCTAAATTTCAATCATATCTCTATTAAATTTCAAGCAGACAGCAATATTGTGGCATCTTTGGAAGCAGGTCAGGGTAATTGCTAGCCTTTGTATTAGCGCCTCTGTTGCTTTCCTGCAAGTCAGGAACATTAATATAAAGATAAAATATATAAAAAAAAAACTTTTAAGCAACTGTTTTTTGAGCATAGTTGTAAGTTTTCTATAAAAAATCTTTTTTAAATTTTGTTTTAATAGAGAATATATATATATCTCAAAAATATTATCTATTTCTAAACATCTTTAACCATTATATTTACTTTTTGTATGCTCATCGTCGTTGTTGTTTAGAAGGGCATCCACTCCAGATAAGACACCAGCAGGACTGGGGCCGAGGGTTAATCCTTTTTAATATCGCTTTAAACAAAGTCCATTTTGTCATAAGCTTTTCGTGACGCTCTCATCAGTGGCAATCGCGTCAAAATGGGACGAACCAGAGAAAATCAAGGTATTTATAGTCTCAACAGTTGGGAGAAAGGTACTGCAGTCTCAGAAAGGAGAAAGGCACAATTGCACAGTGTGGTGCAATACAGTGTAATCTCGGAAAGGAGAAATGCACTATGTGCAATTACCCAGGAGAAACACTGTTACTCGCAACTTAGGTTATTTGAAAAGTTTTAATGTGTAAACAAATTTCTTTTGTTTACATAAAACCGGATATTTAGTTTTGATAAAAGTTGCCTCAAGTAGACACAGATGGAACGAGTTGCGTGCCCCAGCAAGAATTTTAAAATGTTTGTCATTATAGTTTGCAGCACATTGCTCGTTGTCAAGCAAGTGTTGTCCTATGGCAGAGTCACAATCTGGATTGTTACGTTTTAGTTTACAGGATCTGCCAGGTTGAGATTGTGTAGGGCGCTTCGCTTGCTGTTGTAGCCATTTAGGAACATGCTGCTTGATTCTATCTTGTAGTCGCTGTGATGTTTGTCCTACGTACCTACTGTCACAGTGGCACGAATATTCATAAACAACGGAGCTTTTCAGCGTGGTAGGTAAAACATCTTTGCGGGCTACAGGCAACATGCGTTTCGATGTAAATACAACTCTGGTGGTAACGGAGCCATAGCAGCTTTCAACAGCTGTTTTGACATTTTTATCAAGACCAATGGAAACTTTCCCTATCCAAGGAACTCTCAAATATATGAGACACTTCTCAGGACCAAATCGTTTGGCATAGAAAACTGAGCAATTTTCTTGGAAATGTTGCAGTCAATAATAGATTCAGGATAACCATTGTCCAATAGAATGTTCTTGATATGCTTAATTTTTTCGTTTAGTTTAGATTTTGTGCACTAAACGAAGAAATTAAGCATATCAAGAACATTCTATTGGACAATGGTTATCCTGAATCTATTATTGACTGCAACATTTCCAAGAAAATTGCTCAGTTTTCTATGCCCAAACGATTTGGTCCTGAGAAGTGTCTCATATATTTGAGAGTTCCTTGGATAGGGAAAGTTTCCATTGGTCTTGATAAAAATGTCAAAACAGCTGTTGAAAGCTGCTATGGCTCCGTTACCACCAGAGTTGTATTTACATCGAAACGCATGTTGCCTGTAGCCCGCAAAGATGTTTTACCTACCACGCTGAAAAGCTCCGTTGTTTATGAATATTCGTGCCACTGTGACAGTAGGTACGTAGGACAAACATCACAGCGACTACAAGATAGAATCAAGCAGCATGTTCCTAAATGGCTACAACAGCAAGCGAAGCGCCCTACACGATCTCAACCTGGCAGATCCTGTAAACTAAAACGTAACAATCCAGATTGTGACTCTGCCATAGGACAACACTTGCTTGACAACGAGCAATGTGCTGCAAACTATAACGACAAACATTTTAAAATTCTTGCTGTGGCATGCAACTCGTTCCATCTGTGTCTACTCGAGGCAACTTTTATCAAAACCAAACATCCGGATTTTATGTAAACAAAAGAAATTTGTTTACACATTAAAACTTTTCAAATAACCTAAGTTGCGAGTAACAGTGTTTCTCCTGGGTAATTGCACATAGTGCGTTTCTCCTTTCCGAGATTACACTGGTATTGCACCACACTGTGCAATTGTGCCTTTCTCCTTTCCGAGACTGCAGCACCTTTCCCCCAACTGTTGAGACAATAAATACCTTGATTTTCTCTGGTTCATCCCATTTTGACGCGATTGCCACTGATCGAGAGCGTCATGAAAAGCTTATGGCTCTGACAAAATGGACTTTGTTTAAAGTGATATTAAAATTCTGTACCACAAAGAAGCTCTTTATGTTAATCCTTTTATTACCCCAGGCTGCTGTACTGCCCGGATCAGATGCTGGCAGTGATGTTGTTAAGCCAGCATTGAGTTTCATCATCCAAACCATCAGACCTTGTGCTCCATGTTGTGCCCAATGTATGGAGCATGTTATTAGAACATAGTTTGCGGTTTCTTCAGCACTTGCCATTCAGTGAAGAAGCGAGACTCAATTCGTATGAGTACTGCACCTTGTACATGGACAAATGGAATCGCCTAACACCAGTCTGCAGGTGGTTGAGCTTAACTCAAGCCAAGATTGAGTTTCCTCATTCAAAACCATCAGACCTCATACTCCATGTGGTGCCTGATGTATTTATGGGGCATGCTATTAGAATGTGGTCTGCGGTTTGTTCAGTGGTGCTGCAATTGCAATTTGATGAAGAAGTGAGACCCCATTTGTGCATGGTTGAATGGAATTGCCCAACACTAGTCCGCAGGTGGTTGAGCTTAACCCAAGCTGTTTGGGGCAAACTTATCCCAACAGACCTGGCACTGGTCCTGGGTGTGAAAACATGGAGAGCCTGGAAGTATTCTCACAATACTCCACATTCCATTTATGATTTGTCCACTCAGCAGGTGGAAAGGACAACTATGAGAATTATAGATTTGGACTTTTGAATGGCAATCTGATAGATAAGATTATATTCATTAACTTGCATGGGTGAGAGGATGTTGTTGTATTCTAAAAAATAGGTAAATTGTCTGAGAACCATTCTTTTGAAGAGTTTGGAAGTGCAAGAAGTGAGAAAGATAGTGCAATAGGAGAAGGGTGAATCATAGAGTTTTCCTGATTTAGGAATAGGGATGATGGTGGATTGTTTTTAGGCTGATGGGAAGGTGTGGGTGGACCAAGACAGGTTAAAGATATGCAGGAGGAATTGTAAACCAGATTGAGGAAGGTGGGTTAGAAGTGGGTAGGAATTTGATCAGGGCTCAATGAAGTAGAGTTTCAAATTGGGAGATAGCTGATGAAAGTTTAAGGGAAGTAAAAGGTGAGCAGAAGTATGGTGAAAAAGATTTGAGCAGATCTGATTTTATTCATTTGGGTTTTTTCAGAAGTCCAAAAGGATTTTGGGGTTTGAGTGGAGAAGTGGGATTATAAATATGTGGAGAGTTGGTTTTCATATTTTATGGGGGTATGATAGGTTGGGAAATTGGGGAGATCAGATGATGGTGAAGAGTGAGAGGAACAAAGAGGAAGAGAGAGGAATTTAGGATGAGAGTCAGAAGAAGAAGAGCAAATAGGTGGGGCATAGAGATGGAACAGATGAATAGGAGAGGTCTGTTTTTTACTGTTTATAGCTGAATTATCAAAGCAGGGATCAAGCCAGGAAAGGTGTTGAATAAAGAGAGGGAAGTAGGTTAGTTCATTTTTGACAAGTAAGGACACTGCCTTCTAGGTTTTCTGTAGAGTTGGTGGTTCCTCTCCTCACGACAGAGCAGTCCTTTCTGAGAATTTTATAGCCACAGATATTGAGAGTGGAGTCAGAAGAGAGGTGTGATTCCTGCACAAAGATGAAGTCATACTGCTTTAGAAAAAGAAATTGAATGAGTTTGGTATGACAAATCTCATCAGCATTCTGTTCAAGGATACATAGGCAGTTTTAGGAGGGAGGAGGATTTTGTTAGAGAAGAAGTAGAAAGTGGGGGTTGAGGAGGAGGTAGAGATGAAGCTGAGGGTGGGTAAGTAGAAGTTAGTTGAAAGTGGTTAGGGAGATTGGAGGAATTATTAATGATAGATGGATTTTCAGAGTGTTCTTTTTTGAGCTTGAGGATATGGAGACAGAGTGAGAGAGGGTGAAGTTTGAGAAAGAGATGTGCACTTCAGACAGGTCCAGGTGTGCCCTGGAGAAATTTTCTGGAATTGAGCTAGAGAAAGACCAGAGCAAAAAAAGTGTACCTAGAAAGAACAGTTGGTACATTGCATGACTAGTTTCCCCAAATGACATAATGGGTGCAGATAGCACAGGGATCTATAGGGTCTGTCTACAGGGTTGGATGAATGTTACTGCTTAAAGGAGCATGATTATGAGCAGATGCAACAGAATAGATTCATAGTAAGAAAGATATTTCAGGGTGGAAAAATGATTGATAAAAATAGAGGGGATGTTTATAGCATTAGGTTGATAGACAAGAAAGGAGAAAGAGGGCAGTCACCAAGGTTAAGAGTGCTTTCCATCTGTGACTGCACAGTGGACAGCAGGGACAAAAAACGAGAGAAATGTTTCAAAGGGGTGGCCCAAGGATGAGACCCTCATGGAATTGACAAGCCATTTCAGCCCTCCCCCAGTGCAAGAAAGGGGACTGCACCACCATGTTGAGGTGGCTTGTGGTTGGGGCAGATGAATTTATCAGGTCATGTTAATGAATTTAATGTAAATTTTGCAGTAAATTTGAAAGCTCCAGAACTATGCTACTTTTAAAAAAAGGAATCTTACAAAAATTTAACTCTATATTGTAACCACTTTTTAAACTTGTGATGGACCTGGTGATTAACAGGAACAAACTCTGAAAAGAAAGAAAGACCTAGAATTGTATTAAGGCTAGAAAAGGAGAAACAAATTATTTGGTTAATGGTGTGTAAGCTACATAGAGAAAAAAAAATGCCACACTGCAAATTTTGAAATCAGATAGAAGATGTTTTTAAACAGCAGAACTTGAAGCATTATGTGAGAGTTGGTCACCCTGGTGATTTATATCTATGTCATACTTTCCTGGAAGTGACAAGAATGTGAATATTTCAGCATCTATATGTCAAAAACATCAAAGAAACTGATTTTTAGAAGGTGTATCTTATTGCTAATAAAAGAACAGCTACAATGATAAGTGCAATAAATAATGCAATGAGTAGTCTAGAGCAGGGCTCCTCAAACTGTGGGTTGTGTAAAAAAAATTTGGAGTTGCAAAACAAATTGCCTTTTTGTGCTTTGTGCCATAAAACTTTGAGAAGTCCAGGCTTTTGGCAAAACTTTTTGAAAAAATTGGTTCAGTGGTGTCCAACCTGTAGCAATTATTGCACATATAATCAACAAATTAGATAGCCCTTTAAAAAACACCTGAAATTTGGGATGAAAATAGATGAATCAGAGTTTGATTTTGGGTTAAGGCCTCTTTTTGTAGAGAACAGCTAAAGTTGGGGGCAAAAATCAAAAAATCTGGTCTAAATGCTTTGCGAATTTGGAAAAAGTCCCAAAATGTGCTGCAGGTTTAAAATGGGGTTGCAGAACAAAAAAGTTTAAGAAGCCCTGGTCTAGAGGAGTTTTTAAGTAGGCAATTGTAGTGGTCTCTTTGCTTTTAACATTGTGTGGAATTACTTCTTTGACATACTCTAATGATATAGATGAAACAACTACTGCACCTGGTGTATTTTCAGGGCAAATAAAAAAAAATTCTATGAAAATATGGTAGAATTAAAAATAGCAAATTTCCAGCCTATCAGAAATAAAAATAAGAAAGTGTGCAGCATGATTGAGTAGTTAAAAGCATTGTGATTGATGATGAATGTGATTGACATGGTTGTGGTTCAAAACTGTCATGTGGAAAGACACTTTACATCACTTCTACTTGCAACCCTAAATTTTAATCATATCTCAAAATAAAAAATATAAAAACAAAAAAATTTCAACCCAACAGCAATATCTTAGTATCACTGGAAAACAGTGATGAGAATAAATATGGAAATAAAATATAAAGCAACTCTATTTGTAGATCTGTTACTATATCAGGTCATGTTAATGATAACTTGAAATTGCTCAAAATTGGCTCTCTATACATAGCCATATTCTGATTTTATTAATCTTGCTTGGCACTTTGTGTTATAGCTGAAGAAAGTAGGCTCTCTAATTATACTTTTAGCTCAAATTGTAAAAAATGTGTTTACTTTAATTTTGAAACTTTATGGATAAATTACCGTATTTTCCAGCTAATAAGCCGATTTTCTGGACCTACGTTTTCGACGTAATTTTCTGGGGTTGGCTTATTGGGCGGATATAGCTTTGGACCAAAAAAACAGCGGTCAAAATTGGTCACAAAAACATGTATTATCGGTAACTAAAAGTACATATGGTAAACAACAATAAAACAATGTCAGCAACACAACTTTATTAAAATCCATTAAATTCATCTTCATCTTTGGAATTGTCGAATAACAAATTCCATTCAATTTTACAGTGGTTAATAAAGAACATGTGTTGGTGCGTAATGAATGTAACGCATACCTGACAAACTTTGTTGCAAAAAGGAAAAAAGGTACCGGTAGTTAACGAAATTTTCTGATTCGGCTTATTAGGTGGTAATATGGAAAAACTCTCATTTTCAGAGCTAAAAACTGGCCTCGGCTTATTTGCCGGGTCGGCTTATTAGCTGGAAAATACGGTATCTGATTTTTTAAATTTGTTCATAAGCATTTGCAGAAAACTTGGGCCCAAACAATTTTCAAGGATTCTTATAAATAAATTTATGTAAAGAGTCATTTAAAATATAATGTGTGATAACATACTTTAAGTTGATTATATTTTAGGTCCAGGCGAACAAGGAGCTGCTGTACATATTTTAGATTCTGAAAGAGAAAAAGAAGCTTATATTGACAATGGTTTTAATATTTTTGTCAGCAACCGAATCTCTTTAAATCGATCATTATCAGATATTCGACATAAAAGGTATGTTAAGCATTATAGAAAAATATTAATTCTTTCAAAACCAAAAAATTTCAGTTTATTGTCTTTTTTAACAACAACAATCCAATTTAATTCGGTTAAATTTTTCCATTGAATGTAGGTGGCTGGATGCATCTTTCTACTTTTGCAACTCTTCCTACACCAATCTACTGCATCTTCATTGTCTTTCCTTAAACCAATTCTCATATTTCCTTCAACTTGTTTCCTCCATTTCATCTTTGGTTAGCCCTGTTTATGTTTCCATTCACTTTTCCCATATGGATGTGGCTTACCAGGACTTCTGTAACATCATCAAGAAAGCAGCCAAAAAGACTATTCCATGCAGAAATTGATACAACTATATTTTGTGCTGGGATGTGGACAGTGAATCCCTCTATAGAACTTTCTTGCAGTCTCCTCAGGGAGATGACTCAAGTTTGGCTGCACAGCTCTCCTTGCCAAGCTTGACAGGAAGCAGAGGGATCAATGGTCCAAGGCAGTTTGGAGAATCAACTTTTTATGCTCTAGTCGAAAAGCATGGAGTATTTCTTTGCATCACTGTTCCTATCTCAAAACATGGAAAAACATGGAGTATCTCTTTGTATCACTGTCCCATCTCAGCTGATGCTATTGCATTTCAGCTGGTCAGAAATTGGAAATACAAGGTTGTTGACTGCAAGTCATCTTGACTTGTCTCTCAAGAAGTGTCTGACTTTTGGAGAGCCACAACACCAGGCTCAGTAAATATTTCTGACACTTTTCACAAAGAGAATTTACTGCTGCTTTTTGGCACTTAAACCCTGGTAAAGCTCCAGGCTTTGATTCCATCTGCCCAGAGCTTATAATCCATGCTGGAACTGCTTTGAAGTCCTGGTTATGTGACTTTCTTTCTTCCTGCTTGCACTGATTCAAAACTCCCAAGATCTGGAGAAGAGCACTGGTAGTTACAATCCCAAACCAATGAAGCCTGTGTGGGACCCAAAGAGTTATTAACTGATATCTCTTCTCTGTATCCCTTGCGAGATTGTCAAGAGACTTATCTACACCTGCATTGAGCCATTAATCGATCTACTGCTCCTAAAGAGCAGGCTTGGTTTTGGTGTGAGAAGTCAACCATAGATCAAGTTGTACTGCTGACCCAGATCATCAAGGATTCTTTTAAGGCTAAGTAGAAGGCCAATGCCATATTTGTCAATCTGACAGATGCCTTATGACACTGTCTAGCACTGTGGCCTTACCTGCAAGCTGCTGAGGCTTCTGCTTGATAAGCACATGGTCAAAATGATCATGGATCTTGTCCGAAACCAAAACTTTACTCTTACTACTGGTGACAGCAAGCAAAGCAGGTTACGCTGTCTAAAAAACGGCATTCCTCAGGGATCAATCTTGGCTTACCTCTTATTTAACATCTATATGTATGATCTGCCTTCCATGATTTCCAGAAAGTTTGCTTATGCTGATGATTTAGCACTATTATACTCTTCTGGAAACTGGAAGGACTTGGAGGGGACTTTAAGCCAAGACATGTCTACACTTTCAGCATATCTCCAGGCTTGCTTGAAGCTTAGTCACATTGAGACATTGACAGCAACCTTTCACTTAAATAACTGAGAGGCCAAACATGAGCTAAAAGTCTACAACAATGATAGACTTTTATCATTCTGTCCAACCCCTAAAACTGGACAGATAGCTCACATTTCATCACCATCTAGTGGCATTGCACAAAAAACTATCCTCGCATGTCACACTGCTAAGGTGACTTGTAGGCTCAGGATGGGGTGCTGGTGCCAAAACACTGCACACAGCTGTGCTATCTCTGGTCTATTCAACAGCTCAGTACTGCACACCAATCTGGTGTTGTAGCACTCACACTCGCCTCATAGACAGTGTCTAGAATGATGCCATGTGCATAGTCACTGGATGCCTGTGTCCCACTCTAACAAACCACTTACCCATACTTTCAGGCATCCAGCCAGCTAAACTTTCAGGCATGGCTTACCATGGATCTCTGGACCCTGATCACATCTTGTATGATCTTTTAAGTAGGTCCTTGGATGCTCACCAAGAGAGACTAAGATCCAAATGCCCATTTGTGCCAGCTGCACAGAATCTTTTGGACAACCTTGCCGGACTTGGCATTCGTGCTGCTGAGTGGACAAATCATAAATGGAATGTGGAGTATTGTGAGAATACTACCAGGCTTCATGTTTTCATATTCAGGACCAGTGTCATGCCTGTTGGGATAAGCTTGCCCTGAGCAGCTTGGGTTAAGCTCAACCACCTGTGTACTGGTGTTGGGCGATTCTATTTGTTCATGTACAAGGTGGAGTACTTGTACAAATTGGGTCTCGCTTCTTCACTGAATTGCAAGTGCGGTGCTGCTGAAGAAACTGCAAACTGTGTTCTAATAGCATGCTCCATAGATTGGGCACCATATGGAGCACGAGGTCTGATGGTTTTGGGTGATGAAACTCAATTCTGGCTGAACTACATCACTGCCAGCATCTGATACAGGCAGTACAGCGGTAATAAAAGGATAAACTCTCAGCCCCAGTCCTGTTTGTGTCTAACCTGGAGTGGATGCCCTTCTAAACGACAACAACAATTCCATCACTGTGTGCTTCCTTGCTCCATTTTCTCTTTCCACAAAGTTCTTCACAAGCCTCCAAAACCCCATCATTAAATGAATCCCACAAATCTTTTGCTTCAGTATTAACTGATTTTTTCACCTTGTCCTTAAATTTTTCCCTTTTAATTTCCGTTCCATTTCATTTTTATGTGCTTAAACAGGTTTTCCTTCTTTACATCAACAACCATTAGCCTGTGTTGTCGTTTTGAAGGGATTACCTTGACATCTTTCAAGAACTTCCTGCTTTTTCCACCAAAACTAAATGAATCTCACTTTCATTATTACCTAAACCAGCCATGTCCAACCGAAATGTGTCACAGGGCGAAAATTTATTTTGCTGCTTTAGAAAGGGCCGCAAATATAGTACACTGAAAAGAAATTGCATAAGATGAAAGTAACAATGAACACAGAATCTTGCTCTGATTTCTTAAGTTTCCTCCCAAAACTCAGGCATTCTCTAAAAAAAAAAAGGAAGGTCTTTATCTATTTTCTTCCTCTGATTTCTTAAGTTTTGTTCCAAAACTCAGGTGTTCTCTAAAAAAAAGTCTTCTAGAATCTCTTATTTCTCAATTTCTGCCCTAATTGTCTTTCAGCAATCTTGCGGAACTCTTTTTCGTAACCTTCATTATAGCCAGAAAACTGGAAATCGTCATCAGGCCCCACCAGAACCTTAAGTGGCCCACGGGTTGGACATCCCTGACCTAAACTGTAAGTCACCTTCCCTTTTAAACTACAGGTTTACCAAAAAAAAAACAGAACTCATACAAATTTTATTAAATCTTATCGACATCAATAGAATTTCAAGAAACTTGGTTGACTTAAATATCAATCTTTGTACCATCATTTGTGAAAGTTTCAGTTATTTTGGTTGCAGTTAGGTGTTGTTTAAAACAGGGCTCTTCAAACTGGGGGTCGCAACCCCCTGGTGGGTCGCAAAGAGGCTCAATGGGGGTCACGAAATTTTAAATTTTGGATTTTTAGAGATTACAATGATTTTGGAAGAAAAGTAGGGAAATACAAGATTAATTCGAAGCGAAGACCTTTTTTTAGGGGTCGCAAAAAAATTTGGCCGTGGAAAATGGGTCTTGATGAAAAAAGTTTGAAGAACACTGGTTTAAAATATACTCCAAATGTACGCAACAGCATTGGAGGCAAACTTCTAGACGTCACTCAAAATTGTCAATCATTCTAACTCATTTCTCTTTTAATATTTCTCAAATTTTTGCTGTATTTAATGCAGTGGTTTTCAACCTTTTCTGTACCGTGCCCTATTTTTCAACCCAAGTTAACTTCGCAACCCACTTTGGTCAACAAAATTAAATTCCCATCCCAAAATCATAGTGTTCTCTAAAAAAAAAAAGGTCTTCATGTGGAATTGCTTTCAATTTTCCCTATTTTTGTCCCAAAATCATAGTGTTCTCTAAAAAAAAAGTCTTCATATGGTTGACTGCACAGGACGCCAGAAAAATGCCTAAAAAATGGGACAGATGGCAAGCCTAATTATACATATATATTATACATATTGCTTTCATTTTGATTTATGCTCCATGGCCCACAGGTTGAAAACCCCTGATTTAATGTCTTTAGTGCATCAATGTTTAAACTAATGGTACTAAATACAGCAAAAAATTTGAGAAATCTTAAAAGAGAGATCAGTTTGAGTGAGTGACAATTTTGTGTGATGTCTGCAAATTTGCCTCCAATACTGTTTTGCCCATTTGGAGCATATTTTAAACAGTACATAACTTTAATGTAAAGCAACCAAAATAACTGAAACTTTGAGGAATGATGGTACAAAGATTGATATTTAAGTCGTTCAAGTATCTTGAAATTCTATTGATGTTGATAAGATCTACCATATATTTCAGTGTATAAGACCGTTAGATAAGACAAGATACAAAATTAGAGCAAAATTTTATAAATTTATATAGATAAAATAAAGACTTTTATATCAGTTGTATAAGATGACCCCCAATTTTTAAGGGTAGTTTTTTGACTTTAAGGGTCGTCTTATATGCTGAAATATACGGTAATAAAATTTGTATGGGTTCCGTTTTTTTGGGTCACCCTGTATTTATTTGTCACACATAAATCCTTTTGATTACAGAATTCCAACAGCATTCTACCTTTCAAACTTTGCTTCCAATTCCATTTCCCCCCTCAAATCCATCCACTTTTTTTCAACATGACCATTAAATCCTCAAAGTCAATTTTTTTCCACCTTTCATAATTCTGTTCACAAACCAGTTAATCATAAAATTTATCCTTCTGTATATCTGGCTTTCCACTTTGGGATGCATAGACACATATCATCCATATAATTTCCTCTCCAAATATAAGGCACATTATCATCATTCTATCACTCCTTTTTTGTATCTCATCAACACTCTCACACAAATCCTTGACCAATAGTCCCACACTACCCTTCCCAACATCATTTCTCTGACCACCATAACTTATATCTTTTTCCTTGAACTCCAATAAAACAAGTTTGGCCCCTCTATTGTTCCTCTTGTAGACCACAAATATCTATCTTCCTCTTCCTCAATTAATCTTTCACCTTTATCCCTTTACCGCAAAGAATACCAATCATTTAGGTTCCCAGTCTAATTTCAATCTGATTATTAGTCTTTTTCTTGTTTTTAAATTTATACCCAAAGATTCTTCACATCCCCTCCTTGTTTAAGGGCTACTGGGGACTGGGAGCCATTTTATTGAGTTGCATGTTTGTGATACTTTGGAGCAAATTTTTATTGGTTGTCTACCCTTGCTGTCACCAATCACTGTTGTCTGCTGTGGACATAGCCTTTGCCTAAAAAGACAATACCTGCAAGGCAACAGGTTGATCTATTTAATTCATAGTTGGAACCCTAACAGGTGCTCCCACTCTGGGTGAGAGTGGTTCTGGTAGTAGTGGGTATTAAAGGGTAACCTCACTTCACCTAGAACTCCTGAACAAAAGGCTTTCCATCAGATGTAGTTTAAGGTCATACACAGGACTATTCCTATCTTTTTTGAATAGTAATATTAGTATCTATTGTATCTTTTGTTCTTATATACAATTGATCTTGAACAAGTTGATTGTAATTTGCTTTGATTCGCAGCAGACAATTTTCTTTTTAGTACAAAATTGTCCAGGTTCTTCACTTTTGCAGGCCATTTCAAAATTGTTTATATAGTTTGGCCTCTGGTTTGAATAGATCAGTGATTACTAAAAAAAGTCTTTACTTTAATCTATAATCAATGTACTTTATAATTACATACAGTGCTGGACAAAAAAGATTGGCTGACGTTAAATTATTTAAATTTATCAATTACCAAAAAATTTTGTAATAGAATTTGAAAATTTTAATATTTTTTATTGTTTTTTATTTTTAAAATACAGAAAAAACTTTTTAATTTTAAGAACTGATGTTTTAAAAAAAATGTGCAAAAATTTTTAGTGACAAAAAGGTTGACTCATTGAAGAGAAAATGCAATTTTGTATTCAATTGTCATCAAAACATTGTCATAATAACTTAGTACGAGTAAATAATTAATAATGTGTTGGATAGCCTTCTGATAACTTCTTGGCACCTGCGTCTCATGGAAAACACCAAATTTTCACATTCATTTGCAGTCATTTCCTTCCATTTTTTTTGAATGGCTTGCCACGATTCATCTTCATTTGTATTTTTCATTAGAGACGTGATTTTTGAGCACCTTCCAGGCATTCTTGATGGGATTGAGGTCCGGACTCTTGGCAGGCCATGGCAAGACCTCCAACTCCATTTCTTCAATTTTGGCACAAACAGTCTTTTCCTTGTGGCATGACATGTTGCCATGTTGGAACTTGGACAAAATGGGCATATTGTCATCCATGAATGGCTCAACAACATTAGTGAGGATGCCAATGTATTTCTTGGGATTGACATGGCCATCAACACAAATGATTGGTCCAGGTCCCTTTGCAGTCATGCAAACCCACACCATCAAACCACCTCCACCTCCTTGAACAGTTGGTCTGGTACAACAAATCTTGGATTCGTCAGAGAACAACACATGACTCCATTTGCTATTGCTCCAACCCAAATGTTCCTTAGCCCATTCATATCTGGCTCTTCTATTTTTTTGGTTTATGAGTAGTTTTTTTGAGCAACATGGGCCACTAATTGATTTTTGCACAATCTTCTTTGAATTGTCCGTACCGAAATATTGTGAAGGGGAAGCATTTGCGAAATTTGTTTGACACTTCTGTATCTGTCAGCCTTGGACTTCCTGCATATCAATCTTTCCATGGTTGCATTTGTTTTTCTTGGCCATCCAGGGCTTTTCTTGGCTTCTGTATTTCCAGTTTGCTTGAAAGCACAAATAATTCTGGAAACAGTTGATTAAGGACAATTGATGTTTCCAGATATAGCATGACTTAAATATCCTTCCAAATGCATTTCAACAATCAATTTTCTGATTTCTTGGCAAGTAGTTTTGCCTGGCATTTCAAATGAGTGAATGTCATGTAATGATTTGTTATAAAAATGATTATAATGCATTGATTTTATTTATGAGTCAACCTTTTTGACACCATCAATTTAAGTACACCGTAAATAAATTAATAATTATAAAGTAAATATACAATTTTTCAAAATTTGTCATATGTCTATCAAAACACAAATATTGTTTTATATTTTCTTTAAAAGAATTTAAAGTTTGATGCAACTTTTATAAAAATATAGCTGAAAAACTGAAAAATTGCAAAGTGAGCCAACCTTTTTGTTCGGCACTGTATATTAACCAGTACTTAGAAAGGCATTGCTTAAGCAGCACTCTAAAACTGTTTTAGATTAAAAATCAAAAGGACCAAATAAAAAAAATGATTGAACACAGAAAATTGTGTTATATCCCAGAGTTTCCAAACTTTTTGGGCCATGGACCCTATTTGCAAATTTTTTTTCAGGGTCCAGACAAACCCAAAACAAGTTCCCTAAAAAAAAAAGTGTTCACTTGTGATCAGTCTCCAATTTCATCATTTTTGTCCTGAAAAGAAGGTGTTCCCAAAATAAAAGGTCTTCACTTTGAATCAGTCTCCAAGTTTATAATTTTTGTCCCCAAATCAATGTGTTTTCTAAAAAAAAGGTCTCCACTTTTAACCAGTCTTACTCTTGGATTTCATGGTATGGATTACGTTCCAAATATATATATTTGACAAAATTTGTGATGTCATCATGGAACCCTTGTGCAGTCATCACGGACTTTCAAGGGTCCACAGACCTTAGTTTGGGAAACTCTGTTGTAAGCCATAGACTGCAATTCCCATCAATGCATTTATGGTTCTTTTAAATATGAAGCAAATTGAAAATGTATTACCATATTTTACGGACCATAAGGCGCACTTAAAATACTTTTTTTTGCGTGAAAATTGATCGTGCGCCTTATAAGCCGGTGTGCCTAATGTATGGACTAGGTAGTGCTTTATTGCCTACACTCAAAACCAGTACCGGTACTATTGTTATAAAAACAAAGCGCTGTTTTACACAATAAACTACGGTAAAAGCAAAAAATTATAATAAAGAAACTGAAAGAGAAAGGAGAAGGAGCGACGCTTTAAAAGTGTCCGGTCTAAAGTCTTTGTTCTTTCATGCAAATGTTGCTTGTGCAGTATCACCACGTTGTTTTTACTGTACCCCCTGCCCTTAAAATGGCTCCTGCAAAGAGACATGCTTACGAAGCGAGCTTAAAGCTGAAAGCAATAGAGTATGCAGTAGCACATAAAAATAGAGCTGCTGCAAGACACTTTAACATAAATGAATTGATGGTACGAAAGTGGAGAAAGCAAGAAGAAGCTCTGCGCCAGGAGAATTGAGCAGTGGGTTATTGAGCAGAGAACTGCAAGTAGAAGTGTCTCTACTGTCTCTATTCGACTGAAGGCAAAAGCGTTAGCAGGCGAGTTAAACATTAACGACTTTCAAGGTACCCCTTCTTGGTGCTTTCGTTTTATGAAGCGGCGCAATCTCTCCATTCGCACAAGAACTATGTTTTGCAACAACTGCCAGATGATTACCAAGAAAAGCTGATATCGTTCCGCTCCTAATGCATAAACAAGATCAATGATTAAAAAATTCTGCTAAAACACATCACAAACATGGATGAGGTTTCCCTGACCTTTGACATCCCTGTAAACCATACTGTCGAAAGAACAGGAACCAGTGCTGTTAATATATGGACCACGGGAAATGAGAAGTCATCCTTGACAGTAGTTCTTGCTTGCCAGGCAAATGGCCAGAAGCTACCACCCATGATCATTTTTAAAAGAAAGACTTTGCCCAAAGAAAAATTTCTGGCTGGTGTCATCATCAAGGCCAACCCAAAGGGCTGGATGGACGAAGAGATGATGAGTGATTGGCTACAAGAGGTATACGTGAAGAGACCAGACGGATTTTTTCATAAATCGCCATCACTATTGATTTATGACTCTATGTGCGCTCATCTGACTGATGCGGTTAAAGCCAAAGTGAAGAAAACAAATTCAGAGCTTTGCGTTATTCCTGGTGGGTTAACCAAAGAACTTCAGCTGCTTGATATTGGTATCAACAGACCATTTAAGGCTAAACTGCGAGTTGCGTGGGAGCATTGGATGACTGATGGCGAACACACGTTTATTAAGACAGGGAGACAACGACGGGCAAATTACGCAACAATATGCCAATGGATCGTGGATTCTTGGTCAAAAATATCAGTATCTACCATCACACGATCATTTAGAAAGGCCGGGATAATCCCTGAACAATCAAATACTGATAACAGCGATGAGACAGACTCTAATAGTGACGAGACAGATCCAGTAATGCTTGATGCCGAAATTGCACAGCTGCTGAATTCTGACACAGAAGATGAAGAATTTGATGAGTTTCTGGAAGAGGAATAAACTGTACTGGTTTTGAGTTTTTAATTTTTTTCATTTGATCGTTTTTCTGAATAAAATACAATAACCATAAAAAATATTGAAATTTTTGTGTTTAACCCATGCAGTGTGGAATTAATTTTTCGTTACCCGATTTGCAGTGCGGAATTTACTCTGCGTTTCGAGTATTGATGTCGCGAGTTGCTCATTTTAACAACGGGCACGAAAAAAACTGCGACATAAATGCCTGCGTCGGCCAAGACGTATACAGTATATGCGTTACCCGATACTTCTTGAAAACTTGTGCGTCTTATAGCTCGGTGCGCCTTATGTATGAACAAAAATAGAATTTAACCAGTTTATTGACAGTGCGCCTTATAACCCGGAGCGCCTTATGGTCCGTAAAATGCGGTATTTATCTTGACATTGCTTGGAAAGATATCCACTTTAGGTCAGACACAGGCAAGACTGGCACTGAGGGTTTATCCTTTTACTAACCCAAGCTGCTGTTCTGCCTGCATCAGATTTTAACAGCAATGGTATTGATCTAGCATCTGGTTTTGTTATCCAATACTGTCAGATCTTTTGCTCCATGTGGTGTTTGATATAGAGAGCATACTGATAGGATGTGGTCTGTTGTTAGTTTAGTGGCATTGCACTTCCAATTCAACATAGCAGTAAGCAGGATTGTGAAGTTGCCAGAGTCACATGTTTTAGGTTGGAATTATTTGGTGAAATTGGAGTGAAATTTTGAATAGGTGGAGTTGGAATTTGACTCAGAAAAAATTTCTTAAACCCCCAACCAATGTTCTCTTTAAGTTGTGCAGGTTTGCATTCACAGAGCTTTCAGAAACTGTGCACATTTATTAATTTATTTTGCACAGAAGCATGCACGTCAGGTTTTGTGTTAAACTTCATATAAATTGATATTACATGTAATAATCAAAGGAAGGCAATTACTTAATAAACTGTTGTTTAAGCATTTTAATAATCCTGTAAAAATATGTAACTTTAGTGTAATCTTTTATTGTAATTCAACTTCAGTTTAACCAAAGATATTTCATTTTAAGCAATTTTTTGTTTAACTTGTTGTAAGTTAAACTGAAGCTGAATTACAAGTTAATAGTAAATGGTAGATAACTTAATGGTAGATTTATTTTTTCATTATCAGGGATTGTGAGTGCAAACATAGAAGCTTTTGGTACAACAGCAGGTCATAGTAAAATAAAAACATTTTAAATGCACAAACCAAACCCTCATTTAGCACAGTGAGCCATATTTCAACCAGTTTAGTTTCAGACTGTTAGTTACCATAAACACTGTAGCTTACCATGTAGAATAGGCTAGAAAAGACTAGCTTACGTTTTAAAAGAGGCTAAGTAAAACAGTTCTGAGCTTCAGTTTTGCTTTTTGAGAACTGATGCAATTGTACTGTACTTTGTATATTATAGTACTTAAGCAAAATGTCAACTTTGATCGAAAAACCCTGTGAGATGTTTTCTTATTCTCTTTTATACAGAGTTTAGCAGTATTTTATTGATGAAGCTTATAAGAATCTGTCATAATTGAATCATTTTGACAGATTATTACTTTTTGTTTCAGATAAGGCCAGCTTTATTTTACTTGAAAATATACTGATACAGCTTTATTACCCTGTGAAGGCCAACTTTTTTACCTTATATGTTGGCCAAACCAAAATGTAGAAGGACTGCTAGCTCCTTCTAAACAGATTGACTGGATGAAGCAGTGATGGCACTTACATCTCATGATGATAAATATGTATGTTTACCTGATATATATGTGTATGATAAAAATAAAGGCATTACATGTCTTTATTCGTCGTCATCGTCGTTCGAAGAGGTATCCACTCCAGGTCAGACACAAACAGGACTGGGGCCAAGGGTTTATCCTTTTACTACCCCAGACTGCTGCACTGCCTGGATCAGATGCTGGCAGTGATGTCATTAAGCCAGCATCCAGTTTCGTCATCCAAAACCGTCAGACCTCGTGCTCCATGTGGTGCCTGATGTATAGGGCACGCTGTTAGTACATGGTCTGCAGTTTGCTCAGAGGCGCCACACTTGCAATTTGGTGAAGGAGCGAGACCCCATTTGTGCATGGACGAATGGAATTGCCCAACACCAGTCCACAGGCGGTTGAGCTTAACCCAAGCTACTCAGGGTAAGCCCATCCCAACAGGCCTGGCACTGGTCTGGGGCACAAAAGCACGGAGCCTGGAAGCACCTTCACAGTACTCCGTTTTCCATTTGTGATTTGTCCATTCAGAGGTGTGGATGCCAAGTCTGGCAAGGTTGTCCAAGAGATTCCGCGCACCTGGCACAAACGGGCGTCTGGATCTTAGTCTCACTTGGCGAGTATCTGAGGACCCACTTAAAAGACCATGCAAGATATGATCGGGGTCCAGAGATCCATGGTAAGCCAAGGAGAGTGTCGCTCCCATTCGGCGAAGCTCAGCTGGCTGGATGCCTGAGAGTACAGGTAGGTGGTCCGTTGAAGTGGGACGCAGGCATCCAGTAACTATGCGCAAGGTGTCATTCAAGACACTGTCAATGAGGCGAGTATGAGCACTGCGACACCAGACTGGCGCACAGTACTCAGCTGTTGAGTAGACTAGAGACAAGGTGGCTATGCGTAGTGTTTTAGCACCAGCACCCCATCCCGAGCCCACAAGTCGCCTCAGCAGTATGACACGCGAGGATAGTTCTTTGCGCAATGCCACTAAATGGTGACGAAACGTGAGCGATCTGTCCAGTTTCATCCCAAAGTAAGTAGGGGTTGGACAGAACGGTAAAAGTCCACTGTTGTTGTAGACCTTTAGCTCATGTTTGGCTTCTCGGTTGTTTAAATGAAAGGCTGTCGTCACTGTCTTAGTGTGACTGAGCTTCAACCTCCAAGTCTGGAGATACGCTGACAGTGTGGACATGTCTTGGCTTAAGGTCCCCTCCAAGTCCTTCCAGTTTCCAGAAGAATGCAACAATGCTAGATCATCAGCATAAGCAAACTTTCTGGAAATCATGGAAGGAAGATCGTACGTATAGATGTTAAATAGGAGGGGAGACAAGACCGATCCCTGAGGAACGCCGTTTTTAAGACGGCGTAGCCTGCTTTGCTTGCTGTCACCGGTGGTAAGGGTGAAACTTCGATTTCGGACAAGCTCCATGATCATTCTGACCATGTGCTTATCTGGAAGTAGTCTCAGCAGCTTGCAGGTAAGGCCACGGTGCCAGACAGTGTCATAAGCAGCTGTCAGATCGATAAATACGGCACCGGCCTTCTTTTTAGCCTCGAAAGTATCCTCGATGTTCTGGGTTAGCAGAACAACTTGATCTACAGTTGACTTCCTGCGTCGGAACCCAGCCTGCTCTTTAGGGAGCAGCAGATCGATTAATGGTTCAACGCGGGCGTAGATAAGCCTCTCGAGGATCTTGTAGGGGACACAGAGCAGAGATATCAGTCGATAACTTTTTGGGTCCCCCACGGGCTTTCTGGGTTTTGGGATTGCGACCACAAGCGCTCTTCTCCAGATCTTGGGAATTTTGAGTTGGCACAAACAGGAAGAAAGGAAGTCACGTAACCAGGACTTCAAAGCAGCTCCGGCATGGAGTATAAGCTCAGGGCAGATGGAATCAGGTCCCGGAGCTTTACATGGTTTTAAATATTGAAGGGCAGCAGCAAATTCTCTCTGTGAAAAATTGTCAGAGATATTTACTGCGTCTGGTGTTGTGGCCCTCCAAAGGTCAGACACTTCTTGAGAGACAAGTTGAGATGACTTGCGATCAACAGCCTCGTATTTCCCATTTCTAACCAGCTGAGATGCAATAGCATTGGCTGAAACGGGACAGTGACGAGGAGAGTGTCGTGACCTATCAGTAAGGTTGTTCAAAATACTCCATGCTTTTCGACTAGAGTGTGAGAAGTCAATGCTTCGAACTGCCTCGGACCATCGATCCCTCGGCTTTCTGTCAAGCTTGGCAAGCAGAGCTGTAGCAGCCAAGCTTGAGTCGTCTCCCTGAGGAGACTGCAAAAAGGTTTTATAGAGGGATTCACACTTTGCATCCCAACACGGAATGTAGGTATTTCGATACCTGTGTGGGATAGTCTTTTTTGGCTGCTTTCTTAATGGTGTTACAGAAGTCCTGGTAAGCCGCATCCACATCAAGTGTATCAGGCGGCAACAAAGTCTTTGCGAATTTATTCGTCAAAGCAATGTAGTGAATCCATTTGGCCTTGTGGAAGTTCCATCGCTTAACAGGCATGCTTGGCACTGCCATAGCAAACCTTGGTGGTGTAATAAGCGAAGGTCGATGTTGTGACCTGGGAAACTTTTCAAGGACACGTCTATCCGGTAAGCAACTGTTTGGACCTACACTAGTGAAAGCTAGATCTGGATTGGTGCCAGTGTTCCAGTGGCCGGAATAAAAACTGGCAGCATCCTTGGCATTATATAGGAAGGCAAGACAATTAACACTTGCCCAACCAGCCAAGCACTCACCGTCCAGACTGTTGTTGTCGTAACCCCAGTCAGCATGACGACAGTTAAAATCGCCAGCGTACAGACAGGGGTGAGGAAACACTGGGAGATCCATGGTTCGCAATCGCGTTGGCGGTGGTTTGTAGAAGTTGACTATTTTATAACCATCAACGTCTACACACAACCACTCGATCTCCGATGTTGGTGGAGATTGGTCCAAAAGCGTGAATCTCAGTCACTCGTGGACAAACGTGGCAAGGCCATGCTTCCTGCTTAAAGAAGACCCAGCTAGTTGGTAGTTTGGAAGTACCAACTTCTCTGCATCAGTGCAGTGGGTCTCCTGCAATAGGATGACGAGTGCCTCAGACTGCATAACAAGATGATGAAGAACGTTCATTTTGCTTGCAGTGAGGCCTTCGATGTTCAGCTGAAGAATAGTGGGTCTTCGGAACTTGTTGTCAATGTGCTCTGAAAAGGGCAGTTTTATCCTGTCATTGCCCCGTCCTAAAAAGGACGTTTGCCGATTAGCAGACCCACACTGAATATCGGAATGGGTGGATACCCTTCCGTTTTGGTAGGTTCGGTTTCGGTCTGTCATTTTAAAATCAATGAACAGACTTACTCATGGCCCAGGCTGCGTGAAAGCACCTACCATCTGGGCCATGTCTTTATTGTTATGATGCTATGGTTTCCAGAGAATTTTCAAGTGGAAAAAAGTGGTGCAATAATGTATGAAACTTGACTTTTTAAAACGTTTGAAAAGTAAGACCCATTTATATGTTGTGCAAAAGTTCAGAAACAAGAACCCTTTATTACCAACCTGTGAAATATTAAAAATGCTAAATGAGACCCCAGAAGAATGTAAACAAAAGCATGTATGCATGGAAGAGGTTATAATTCTTTTTGACAATGTTCCATTGGCTGTAAAGACAAACAATTCTTTACTTTCTGTGCAAGATATCAATAACCACATGGCTAAGTATGTTCGAATACCTGAAAATTGGCAAAATAAAAATTATGCTTTTGAATTTTGGAATCTATTAATGTTGTTATTAGTTAGGAAATAATGGATGAAATAGCTTCTGCCAATTTTAACACTTAGCTGTTGATGAAAGTACACATACGAGGTGTGTTTGAAAAGTATCGGGACTGTATGCTTTGCAAAACAACACTTGCAACAGTGATAAAAGCTTTGTTTTTTAAGATGGCGCAATGTCTTGAATGGAAGAGTGCATCCTCACCAAGACCCAAGAAAGCAAGGCTGTTCAAGTCCAAAATTAAGGTGATGCTGATTGTTTTCTTTGATGTTCATGGAATTGTTCATCTAGAATTCTTGCCACAGGGCCAAACCATTAACCAGAATGTTTACAAAGACATCTTGCGACATTTGATGCGTTCGGTAAGGGAGAAAAGAAGAGAATTGTGGGAGACAAAGTCATGGCTGCTTCATCATGACAATGCTCCTGCTCACAATGCCTTAAGCATACGACAATTTCTTGCAGAAAATAACATTGCCGTGCTGGAGCAACCACCCTACTCACCAGATCTGGCTCCCTGTGATTTTTTCTTGTTTCCTAAGCTCAAGGGAGTCATTAAAGGAACCCGTTTTCAAGACTCAAAAGCCATAACAACAGCCGTAATAAAGGAACTACGAGCGATCCCAATGGAATCTTTCCAGAAGTGCATAGAAGCATGGCAGCAGAGATTAGAAAGTGCATTCGAGCTCAAGGAGATTACTTTGAAGGGGACAAGTTGTAATTTTTACGTGGCATTTCAAATAAAATAATTATTTACACAGTCCCGTTACTTTTCAAACATCCCTTGTATATCTGTAAGCAAATGTCAGATTTTATATTTTAAATACAGAGATAATTTAGACAAAGTCTTTTTTGAATATTAAACTAGATTTGGGGGAATCATATAATTAAAGTCATGTGAAGCCTCATCTATTGTCACTGCAATTGAAAAGTTTTACAAAAAATATGGGCTGGAGCTGTGTAAAATGGTTATGTTTACATCTGATCGTGCAGCAGTAATGCTAGATAGAAGAAATGGGGTAGCAGTGAAACTTAAAAAACATATGACACATTTAGTACAAAGCACTGTGTTGCACATTGGTAAGATTTGGGCATAGCTGATACATGGAAAGAAGTGAAGCTATTGCAAGATATCAAAACATTGATGTGAACTATTTATTCTATGTTTTCTCATTGTACAACGAACAACTGTAAATTTCAAGATATTGCTACAGCTTGTGAAAATGAGGTGATTGCTTTTAGGCCACTTAATGAAGTTCGATGGTTGTCATGTCACTTTGCCCTGCAGGCCATTATTAAAAACTATGATAGCTTGATTGCATATGTTGAAGAAATGAAATCTAATGACCCAATTTTTAAATATTGTTTTAATAAATTAAAAAATGTTGAAGTTCATATAGCTTTGGAAGTTTTAGATGATGTTTTTGAGGAACTGCTTTGTGCAAGAATTTCTAAAGACAAGGATTGACACATATTGTTGCACAGAATTTTGCACAGGCAAAAACAAATAGAATACAGCAGAAATATCTTGGTGACCCAACATTTCAGGGTGAAAGAGTGGATAATTTGTTAGCTAGAATCTCTGATGAAGAAACTGCCACTTTTAACACTGAAGGACTGTTGAATTTTATAAGGCTACTATATGATCATATGGTAGAAAGATTCCCAAAAGACAAAGTTCAAGACTGGGTAACATTTGATTGTGCTACATTGAAATCCCCTTCCTATGCTTTTGGCATCACCCAAATTGATACTCTGTGGTCTAAATATCAGTCTGTTTTGCCAGAACATAATGTAATTATTGAACAATACACAGATTTCAAATATGCAATAGAAGAAAAAATTAAGGCTGGAGTTGTTAGCACTTTGCTTATTTGATAAAATTTGTGTTTCAACATGAACAGTTTAGAGATTTGGCAAAGCTTGTAGATATCAGTGGGACTTTCCTTGCATCCAGTGTTGACTGTGAACACAGATTTAGTTTGATGAATTCCATCAAAACCAAGCTAAGAAACAGGCTGGGAGAAGGGCATTTAGACATGATAATGAGGATCAAATCTTATCTATAAGATGGATGTGTTTTTTGATAAGGTGAAGGTTTATGAAGAATGGGTCAAATGCATGGATAGATGTGAAAAAAGTAAAATTTAAATGTTGTTCAAAGACAGTGGTAAAATACTGTAAAAGTTAAATGTTAAATAGTTTGAGTTATGTTAGTAGTATTTTCTTTTCTTTTTTCACCCTTTTATTTTATTTAATAAATAGAAGCTTTTATTGGAAGTTTTACAAACAATCTCATTTACTATTTTCCATGCATGTTCATTATTATTTACTGATAACATGTATAGCCTACACTACAGCATTAATAATCCACACTATAAAACAACTTATTCAATAACCAAATTTTCTTAATAAGGTTACTTATCAGGTTAGAATGCTGAAATTTCTTCATGGGTTCTTGCACAAATATTAGTCATTTCTAAAAAAGTTTGCCTCCTACCGAAATTTTTGCACACACAAACTTCAAAAAATTGGAGGAAATGTTGCCCCCAACCCTGGCAGTAAGACCCAATTTGTGTATGGACAAATGGTACTGCCCAATACCAACCTGCAGGTAATTGAACTTAAATAATGTTGTTCTGGATAAGTCCATTTGATTGGGCTTGGTACTGGTTTTGGGGATAAGGGCTCAATGTCTGGATGCAAGCTGCTCTTGCATGTCAGGACAAGTTGAATAATTAGTTGAACTATGGTGCCCAGCCAGCTGAATCCTTAGTGGCTTGCAAGTAAGGACATGATGCCATACACTGTCAGCAAAGACAGCACTGTCCCTTTTTAAGTGTCCTTGGCCTGCTCCTTAGAGCAGCGCCAATAATTTGTTCGATGTGAGTATTGATAAGCCTCTTGAAGAGAATTGATGAGATATAGGTTGATAGCTCATCCAAAGGCTTTATTGGTGTTTAAATCATAATTATGATTGCTGTTCGGATTTTGAAAATTTATCTGATATTGGCCCAAGCATTTATTTAAAAGTCAATAGACTCGTGTTTACTTTTAGCTAAAATACCTTCTTGAAACAAAAACAAGGTATTTAAATTTTTTTCTATGATAACTGCTTGCATTTGTTGAAATTTTAAATTTGTGGCCTTGTTGTTACTAAATACTAAATTTTGTTATTTTGATACAGTTGTTGTAACAGTGCTAATTGATTGCATCAGTAAAATGCTAAACAGCTTGTGTTTAAGAAAGTATTGTTTAAAAAAACTGCTTCAGTGATATTCAAGATATACTTTATAGCAGTGTTCAGTAACCTATTAAACTTTTTTGTGCCCACAACATACCCACACAGGTTAAAAATGTATATTCTTCTTCACTGGATTTTGAACAGTTGTTTGTGGCTGAGGCTACCAGGCTCTGCAGATGCAAAGATCCAACCTGAAAAGTCAAAAAAAAAGTCTTCACTTAATTTGCAGAAGCTTAAATTGAAATTTTTGGGCTTTTTTGTCTGGTTTACATTTTGAAACTTGTTACCACTAATAGTTTGTCCCTCCAATGCTTCACACATTTTAAAGTTGATTTTTCAAAGGTATGTTCCAGAAAATAATTCTGCAGCATGGCCAAGAAGCAACCAAATTGTAAGTATTAAAAGTTACAAATAAAGTGAAAAATTTCACATGAAGTTACAACCAATGTTGATTAATTGAACTATTGTTTTTAATACAGTTGCAACAATAGTCAACAGTTGCAACAATAGTCAATGGTTCAATCATATACTTTATCACAATCTTTGAAGTGATATCTTGACTATAAGAGAAGCAATTTTAGAAAAAATATTTTTCTTTGTTAAGCTGTTTTGCACTTTGAATGATAGTGCCGCCATTGGTTTATACAGATATGGGTATCGAAATTGATTACGTAACTAAATTCTGTTTAATTGTATAGTAATTTTTGTACAGTAATTAAGTAGAACAGTATGCATTTTGCGTTTTTATAAGTGTCAGTAGAATTTTTTGAAAGAATAATTGCAGTTTTCTTTCTGCTTGCTTTTAGTTGCAGAAAACGATTTTATCCTGCTTACCTTCCACCAGTGTCAATTGTGATCCCTTTTTTCAATGAAGGTTGGTCCACACTGTTTCGCACTCTGCACAGCATCATAAATCGAAGCCCCTCTGAACTGCTGCATGAGATTATTTTTGTGGATGATGCCAGCACCAAAGGTAGTTAAACATTGTCTTGTACAGAAACAGTTCTTAGCTATTTAAATAGATTAAGTTATTTTTCGATCTTTTAGTATTGTAGGAATATCAAGACTGGTTTAGGTTTGTTCCACGATTTTTCTATAACTGATCACTTAGAAAAAGAATGAATTATTGTTGTTTATGTTACAATTAGAAAAAGCAATGTATTTTTAACTAATGTCAATTTTATTTGTATTTTGACTAAAGCCATGAAACGTCCATCTATCTTTGTAATGACAGCTTTGTCATGCCAGGCTTGCTTTAGATTGGGGTTAGAATTATATGATGATCTTTACTTTCATTAAATATTTTAAATATTTGATTCACAGATTACTGATAGTCTATGAAAAAATTTTAATAATGTGATAAAGCATCGAGAGATAATTTTTATTTTGGATAAGGTTTAAATTTAGAGATGATGACTAAGAAAACATATTATGATGGTATGTATCCAAGGTCTCATTTCAGTGGTTCCCAACAGAAAAAAATTTCTCCAGAGAGGAGTTTCATGAATTCAAGAAAGAAATAGTATTTTTGTCAATTTTTCTTTAAATTTAATAAAGCTGTATAAAAGAAATATTACTAGAACCTATACGTATTGAACCAAAAATTAACAAAAAACATTAAAAAAACATTGCTGCAAGTGCCAGTTCTGTGAACTTGATTCAACTAATTGTTGACACGAACCCACTTCATTCAAGAACTTCAATTATAGAATGTGTAATGTGCTTATCTTATTGATTGTTGCGCTTAATCATTACTCGTCCCTTTTTGATGAGCTTCTGAATGTAGTTTTTAACAATACGACAGTCTTGAATTGACCGAGAAATGATATTGTAGTGTACCTGAATTTTAGTTATTTTAGGTTTTATCTAAATCAGAAAGGTAATTTCTTATTTTTTTATTCTAATCAGAAGGGCAAGGCAGCTACTACCTAGCGTCTTCTATTTCTTTATTGTTTAAACAAAACTGTTAATTCTCATGCTTGTAATTGCATCTCCTTTTTACCAAATTATTTCAGTTGCATAAAAGTTTAAACAAAACACTTTAGGCAAATTAAAAACGCTACAAAAATAATGATGTGAAAGAAAAAATTAAGTACAAATATTTATGAATGAAATAAAGATAAACGAAAAAAGGTGGTTTAAGCCTCGCAGTCGTCACAATATAAAGCTTTTGGCCGAAATTCTTGAGTTTTTGCTGAAGTTTATATTGCCTTTGCAGAAGTTTGTATTTTTGATTTATGGACAATTTGTATGTAATCTAATTAAACCTAATCAATATCTACCCTAATCTAATCTATATGAATAAGCTAATCTGAACTAATATAATCTAATTTAATCATCCAAACTGGCGTAATTGAATTACAATTGGATTAACGACTGATTCAACTAATTGCGATTTATTCTGATTTCTATTTTGATTAGCTTCGTCTCGATTCAATAAATTAATAGTTTTGGTATGAGTTTTAATTACAGGCATCACCAGAACAGTGACAATAATTTCCTATTTCACATGAAATGCAGCTGTAGTTATTATATTAGTTATAAAGTCATTATAAACGTAGGATTTAACTTTCTCATACTTTTTATCTATACATTTTTGTACTTCACATCTTGTCCCTCCATATCCCATGATTTTTTTATATTTTTATCTCTGTATTTATCCTTCTGACTTGCAGAAAAGCGACGGAGGCGCTAATACGTAGGGCAAGCAATTACTCCGACCTGCTTCCGGAAATGCCATGATGTTGCCGTGTGTTTGAAATTTTTTATTATTTTTTTTTAGTTTTATTTAGAAGAATGACTAAAATTTAGAGCTGCTTTGAGGTGACCTCTAAGCAGGGGAAAGTGTTGTAAAGCACCTTTCCCAAAGACACAACAGAATGACATGAGTATGTTTTAAACGGAGATCGTTTCGATCACGTTTGCAATCAATTGGCGCTCTTCACCACTTAGCCATGCTGCCGAAAAACTTATGCAATATTCCGCCTGCTTTCATGCAGCAATGTGGCTTTGCCACAGATTGTAATATGTAGAAATGCTCTTCTGTAAACATCAATTTGATAATGTTAAACTTCTGTTTTGATTCAGATTAAATCAATTGTCTGTAATATTGTAATCGTTTTGCTTTAATTTTTTATTTATATTTTAATAAGTTAATGAATATAAATACATAAATTTTGAAGTCGCTACAATAGTTGCATCCTCTTTTTTTTCAATTATCTTTACAGAATCAGAAATCTGCGAAATTGTTTCTGCTGCGCAGGTAATAAGCCAACCTAAAACCTTCATCTCCTGCTTGGCTGTCTTAATGTTGATCATCTTCACTGCGCATACTTAGGACCTTCTCTTCCCATTTTTAGTCCAGACTATATGGAGCCGCCCAGTTAGTCTCTGTGAAGCTTTACCACGACTCGTTTGCAATAGCAAGACTTTACTTGTCTTTTAGAATCTTTGAAGAAATTTATTCCTTGGCCTAGTTTTTTTTGTACATTTGTTTTTAGGTTTATTCTTTTGTGATATGTGGGGAGAAATAGCGACTTGAAAACGGTCAAAGAGAGAAATGTATAAAAAGGTTGGAAGCCACTGTCTTATCTATTATTGAATTAAACATAAGTATACAAGCACAGAAATGAGACAGCTGTAGTACGAAAGTCGTATTAGATTGTTAGGTTTGAGTTGAAGTAATTAATTTTTTTGATCTTGTATAATGTCACATTGTAAAGTTCACAGCTACAAAAAAACTAAATTACTTGTTCTGTTGTGATATATTTTGGCAGCAATGAAAAAACTGGTTCAAATTCATGTAAAAGAGTATGGTTAAATATTTGAAATTAATAAAATTTAATTTTTGCATCTGTATTTTAATAAAATCTTACTAGCGTTTTACTAATACCGTCAAATCACGTACGGCTTGCTATAAATAAACTTGAATTTTTTATCTTGTTTCCTTTACTGAGTCCATGTTATATTGATAAAAATAATAGCTTATTGTTATTGTTAAATTAAAATATGCAAGTTATTTTCTTAATCATTTTAAAGCTCTGCTAAATTATTTGTTGCTGCTGAGGATTGGTGATCCGCTGTTCTCGATGGAAAACATAAAATCCAAGTGCCTCGAGTCAACCTACTTTAATTGTTTCTTATCTAGATCACTTAAAGTCCCAGTTGGACAAAAAGATTCGCGAGTACCCGCAAGTGATGTTGATTCGACTCCCCCAGCGAGCAGGGCTGATTGGCGCGCGAATTTCCGGAGTGAAACATGCTTCCGGTGACGCCGTGGTTATCTTAGACTCTCACATTGAAGTCACACACAACTGGTTGCCTCCACTTTTAGGTTAAACATTATTTTGCTTAGTTTTATTTCCTGCTTGTTCATTTACTCTTTTCTCAGAACCCATAGCTCTCAATCGTAAGACCGTCAGTTGTCCGATGATTGACGTCATCGACAAAGATGACTTTCATTACGCGACACAAGCCGGCGACGCGATGCGGGGGGCGTTCGATTGGGAGCTTTACTACAAGCGCATCCCCATTCCGCCGGAGAAAACTCCTTTGGATCCCAGCGACCCTTTTGAGTAAGTTTTTCTCTCGTCTTTTTCGTTTTGCCTTATGCATTTATTCGTGTACGCTACAACGGACTTCCGCTTTTACTTCCATGACATAAATTTAAAGCGTGGAAATTAACAGCATTATAAAAATATATATTTGATTTTAAAATTTCTTTGGCTTTACGGTAACGCAACCTTCATAAAGGTTATCTCAATATTCAATAAATTTTTGAAGATTATTCGCAAATTAAATAATTACAAAAATCCTAACATGAAATTTTATTAAAAATATTATTTTGCCCAAGGATTTGCTGGCGTGAAAAGCGAGAAATCGATTGTGCAGAGATTTTTAAATATTAACTCAGCATTTCTCTCAACCTCACCAAACTCATCATTTCTGTAATATCGCTATTGGGTGCGCTTTTTATCTCATCATAGTTTGTGTGGCGTTCGGTTTATTAGATTTGATTGGTGTGTTTAGTGTTAGTTGGTGCGCGGATGAAGCCGTTTTTTTTTCCTTTTTTTTGATTGAAAATTTCAGACATTTCAAGAATTTTTCGACAACTTAAAATTTTGCAGAAACGGAATTTTAATTTTTTTGAAAAATTTTGTTTGCGTAAATATAATTTCAAGTTTGCATAATATAAACAATGAAATGTAGCAGATTTTTTTTAATTAATGGTTTTTGTAAGTTTAATAACATTAATCCAATATCACAAAAACACCCGAATAGTTTTTCCTTTTTTTACCGTGGTTGACTAAATCATAAAATCTCAGTTTCATGGGTAGGACCATCAGAATTTGCCAGAATCTACTAGCCAAATTATTATGTGATAAAAATCGTTACAATTAGAAAAAAATGCTGTATTTTACGTTCAAGACTATTTTAAGGCTGTAAGATGAACTGTTACATCACAAATTTATAACAATAATTTGCAATTGTAAAATTCGACTTGTGTTAGCGTTTTCCTACTTCATCAAATAATGCGATTATGCTAAGACAGTGCTTCTCAACCTTTTTTTGTGGCGACCCAAATGCTAAGCAGAAATAGAGAGTAAAGTTTTGGCGACCCAACCTTTTTTATTGACGTTATTGCAAGCATAAAAAGTGAATTAAACAAAAGATTATTTAACATAGGTACAACCTAAGGTTACCATATCTAAATAGGCGGAATTCTGGACAGACATAGGCTCACCAACAAAAAAATGTTTAAAGGGGCGGACAAAATAAATTTGTTTCCGAATTTAGGACAAAGACCAAAAAAAAGGTCTTCACTTTGAATCGATCTCCAATTTCCCTATTTTTTTCCCAAAATCATGGTGGTCTCTCTAAAAAAAAAGGTCACCACTTCGAATCTATCTTCAATTTCCTTTTTCTTCCCAAAATCATAATTTTCTCTATAAAAAAACAGGTCTTTACTTGAAATCAGTCTCAGATTTCTCATTTTTCGTCCCAAAACCGTGGTGTTCTTTATTAAGTAAAACTTTTGGGTGAATCCTTGGATTGCGACCCACTTTTAAATCAAATCACAACCAAAATGATTTAATTTTTACACAACTAAACTTGTGGGCGACCCAATCAAATTAAACGGCGACCCACTTTTGGGTCGCGACCCAGGGGTTGAGAAGCACTGTGCTAAGACAAGACTACGATATTTTGCATAATCTTCTAAAAGCAAACTATGTCACAAAAGATGTGTATGATGTCTTAATAAAAACTATAATAAACTAGATATTTTAAAGGTAAAAGAAAACTCGAAATAAAATGACTATTGCCTGGCCTCAACAATGGGCATTACGTGCCACATTAGGCGCGCAAGCAGCAAATGGACAAAAATTCAAAGGTTTTGAGTTTCTTTTTGAATGCGGTAAAATGTAGATAACAGTTTTCACCACGTTTTGGCAATTAAAAGTCATTCGCCGTGTTTAGATTGAAGCGTCGGACATAGAGTGAACGATGTTTATTGTTTAGTGTTTAGTTCAAGTATCACGCGAAATTTTTGCTGAATGTAGTGGTTTCTACAAACGGCAAACGCAATTATAGATGAAACTTTTGTGCAAACCATTTAAAAATTTTTTTGGGGCATCTTGTTCGAAATTGCTTAAATTTTTTCGGACATTTTGCGAATTCGGACAAGGGCAAACACTGTCCGGAAGAAAAACAGGATGCAGCTCGAGCTTCCTGCAGCGTTTTATTGTCTGCAGTGACCCGGTGATGGCGGGGGGGTTGTTCGCTATCGACCGCGCCTACTTTCATGAAATCGGCCTGTACGACCCCGGTCTGGATGTCTGGGGAGGCGAACAGTACGAACTTTCGTTTAAGGTAGGTTTGAAATTGTGCGGTCCAGTGCAGTATTCTTGTAGTACAACTAATTTTCAGATGCGTACATTTATTTGTTTATACTACTGTTTGTTGCTTTGATTGGGTTGAAAGCAGTGGTTCTTAAACTTTTCATAAAAGTTTAGCCTAACAGTCATATTACAATTCTCGCCAATAAACCCGTGCAACCGTCTGTGTCGTGGTTTCTCAAAGGGGCCACGAGGCATTTACCGGTGGGCCATGAGCAGAGCTCTTTTTTTAGTCTTCACTTGAATTTTGGGGCAAAAACGAAGAAATCAGAAACAGTTTCAAAGTGATGACCTTTATATATATTTTTTAGTTTTTTTGTGACAGTATTCTAAGCTGGGGGCCACCGGTGTGAGGGTCTCTGAAAAGAAGCCACAAACCATTAAGATTTTGAAACCACTGGTCTATTTCTTCTCTAGGTCTATTTTTCTGTTATTTCTTCAGTAGATCTTTTCAAACTGAGTAAAACAGGCAATAAAATTGTTGATGCGATTGGCTTGGTTTGTTTTGTCACAATTAGATAAACGTGTTGTTAAACGTTGTAAACGTTTCTATTTTTATCGATCGTTTTCAAGATACGAGGATTTCTATTTTTTTGATTTTTTCCTAACTGTAGATTTCTCATGCGGTGATCTGCCCCTTTCAACAGTATCATATTGTACATCTTTATAGTATTAAGTTGAGGAAGCGAATGGGCATATGGTATTACGATATGCCCATTGGCAAAAGTACTTTTATTACTCATCAGTCCTCTGTTTTTGTGCAATCTCGGCCTGTTACATTCAAAATACAGTAGTTAGCCTAGATTAGAAATCCATTTCCAATTTTTTCAGCCTACTGTAGCACCCTATGATTACATTTTGCAGGGTTATATCTTGTGTTAATTTTACGTTTAGCTCGTGTATTAGGTACTGGAAATTAAAATGTCTAGTAGACAATGAAAAATTTTCCGGATTGGTTTTGGTACGTATGTGGATATACTAGTAGGTGACATTAGTTATAACATAAAACATACAAAATTGTTAAAGAAACAAAGTATTGGACAGCTTATAGGCTGTATTTTGGGTTGGACATTGGCAATCAGGACAAGTCCTTGGCACCTCATGAAATCTGTGGCAGTTGTTGATCCATTCTCGAAGGATGGTTGCGGAGTTCTGGAAAAGTTATGTGATTTGCAGTTCTCACAGAGTAGGAAGAGTTTTTAAAATCATGATGATGATTGATTTTTTTTCATGAAAAACATTTCGAAGTATCCCAAGGTCAGTAGAAGAAGAATTATGACATCTCCCAGTGTACTCTCATCCATTGTATCCGTTTCTTACAGTGAAACCTTACTGATTCCAAACCCATCAAAGGTGAGTTTTTTTTTAAGATCACTAACACCAATTTATTTGTTGTGAGACTGGATTCAATTTCTTATTTAGCATCTGAAGTATTTATTTTCTCAGTTTATTTTCTTATACAAATGTATTCAGTAAACACTATGCAACGACCAATGGAAATGTAGACACCGATGTGGAATTTGTACCAACAACAAGTTCAGAACCTTACAAAATCTGGAGCAGAGTCAAAAACATCCAGACTGAATGAATTGACTCTGCTTGGAGATGTCTGTAAGGTACTGCCTACAGGGACAGGTACTGGAAATTTTCTGTCTGCTTTGTTGTTATTCAAGAACTTTGCTACTGCAAAAATGTGAAAAACTTGTTTATTGCTGTTGGAATAGATCATGATCCTACTCAATAGTGGCTTTTCATTGACAGTTCTACTGAAAGTCTTACAGCAGTCTTACTGCACAATTGCAACGTGTATCCGTCAATTCCACTTGCCTATTCGTTTTATAAGAACGAAGACTAAGAAAATATCAAGCAGCTATTTATTAAAATCAATTATGCTCAGTATAAGTTGTGTGTTTGTGGTGACTTAAATGCTAGGGTTTTTGCTGGGTCTTTGCATTATAAATAATGTCATCAGGAAACTTCTTGTAAGCCGAAAAAAGGTCTTAATGCCACCATTTCATATCAAATTAAGTTTAGTACAACAGTTTGTTAAAGCTTTGGATTTGGAGGGAAAAGCTTTTCAAGAATTGTGTTCAATGTTTCCCAAACTATCTGATGCTAAAATTAAAGATTGAATATTTGTTGTTCCCCAGCAAAACACAATGTTAATGTTTAAAATCTTGGAAGAAAAAATGAATGAAACAGAAAATGAGCGTGGCAAGGATTCCTAGTTGTGATGGATGGACTTTTGGGAAACAAAAGGGAGTGAAATTACAAAGAGTTATTGAAAAAACTTATCGATAGTTACCAAAACATGAAATGTAGTATGTCTGTGAAACTTCATTGTGATGGGAGACTACATTTGGTTTTTGGTAAGGCAAGATAAGAGCGTTCATAAAAGAAAAGCTTGCTCAGCAGAGGATTTTTAAATGATCTGACTATTCGAAAAAAAATTGTTATGTTTATCTTCAAGCCATTTTTTTATGAACATTTTTTAACTGACTTATGCAAAGAATAAACTGAACGGAACCTTGATATTCAGAAAAAATCTCTTGCAAGATTGGAACAAAATTCGCTGGCTACAGCTACTTAGGATGAAACAAAATTTTGATTATTACAAAAAGTAACGATGGTACAAAAAACTGTCCAGATGTTTGAGCTCAGCACCCCAAAATACAGGTACATAAAGAGGTATTAAAAAAAGTAGCCAAATAAAAATTGTGTTACGTAGTGTAATCTTTATAGTTTTTTAAAGTTTTTTAATTTTACCAGCAAGACAATGAACAATTGTTACACACGTCATCTAGTATGATGTTAGCCAGGCGTAGCTAACCCTAATCCATATTTCAAATACAAAACTTCAGATAACTCAAAATCCTGACGTGGTACAAGAAAACCGAGTTCAGATTTCGATTCAATCCCCGGGTTAGATATTTTAGGGAACTTTCATTCATGGAAATGTCATACATTTAGGGAACTATTTGTTTTTGTGGCGCGGTGTTTTGTGTCTTGATAATTCATTTTAATTTTAATATTTTAAGATGGATTTTCTTACAAAACAAAAGCAATAGAATATACAGTGGCGAGCAAAAAAGTAAGACTTTCTTATTTTAGTAGATTTTTTAAAAATAACTCAATTAAAATTGAAATACCATATATACCATGTGTTAGTCGCACATTTTTAATCTTAAATGCAGTTCAAAAATCGTAATACGGCTAATACACGGGTATTCAGAATTACCAAAATTTTCTAGAGAAATTTGACTTTCTACAAATTACACATGTACACGTAAACAGCTTTGTAACAATCGTAGGCTTCAGAAGTTAATCATGCTTGTGTGCTAACTAACCAACTATGACGTAATACTGGTTATTGACTGTCTTGAATTTTTATGTACTTATATACCGGTAATTTAATCTCTCAATTTTGTAAAAAAAGTGTGCTAATACAGGTATGTCTAAATTCTTTACAATTTATTCGATTTGTGGTATGAGACTAGTTTGTTGTAAATCAAAATTGCGTCTTTTGATGTTGAATGTTTACATTTATTGTAATCATTAAAATTGTCAAATTAAAATGCGTCTTATATACGGGTCACTATTGAGAGGGGAGGTTTTAAAACATTGAGTGCCGAAGTGCATGTATTGATTTATGTATTGATGCAATGTGACCCATCGGTGGGTCACGCGGCACTCAACGTGTTAAACATTTAAAGAAGGTGCGGCTTTTACACGGGGGCGGCTAATACACGGGTATATACGGTATATTTCTCAAAAAAAATCAATTAATATTGGATTTAATAAATTTTTTGTGCTCTCTTTAATGATATATTACTTAATAAATATAATTCAATTTAAACAAAGTTATTTTAAAAAAATCTAAAAAAATAAAAAAAGTCTTACTTTTTTGCTCGCCACTGTAGATGCAAAAAGCAACATTACAGACTGTCTCATCATTAAGGCGATCGGATTTCTACATTAAATACAATCTTTAAATGAATCTTTCGTCCTTGAGATTATTTTCAAAATACTAACATAATTATTTCAGGTTTTTAAAGTTTAGATTTACAGTCTTCACAGTACCTGTAAATCGAAATATTATCAAACTACACAAAAAAGAGAAAGTAATATATCGATTGCAAAAAAGTTCAAAATGTGCCGATCAACGGTTTGAAAAATTATTGAGAAGCTTGAAGAGACGGGTACAACCTCAAGTAAATCAGGATGAGGCTGAAAAGGAAGTGTTCGGGCTCTGAAACTTATCAAAAACACGCGGGAGAAACTGCGCTCTAACGCACATCGAGTTTACCGGAAAGCGGATGCAGCAGCCAATATAAGCATATCTTCGATGTATCAAGTGTCAAAGGAGGATTTTGTTTAAACCTTACAAACTGCTTCATGTCATGATCTCACTACACGTCATGAGAGAATGAAGGTTAAAAGAAGTTGTCATATCTTTCATGAGGCAGCTTGAAGCCCGCTACCACACTTATTTTCACAGATAAAAAAATTTTGACGTCCAGCAAGTTGTGAATTTGCAGAACGACTAGGTTTGGGGTTCCTCAAGCAGAGTTGAATCCAGGGTTGTGACGAAATGTCAAAATCTGAAGTCGGTTATGGTTTGGGCAGCTATGACAGCCACAGGAAGATTCCCGCTTGCTTTTGTGCCTTCGGAGATCAAGTTAAACTCATAGCGGTACATTTTTGATGTTTTGGAAACCTACTTGCTACCACGGGCTAAGCAGCACTTTCAAACTTCGCCATAGAACTTCCAACATAATTCAGCATCGTTAAATGGCGCCAAATTGATTCAAACCTGGATTCAGAGAAAAATTTCATGATTCATAATCAAGAATGTATGGCCTGCAAGGAACCCCGACCTTAATTTTTTGTACTTTTCGTTTTAGTCCATTTTGGATGCAAAGATCTCAGCTTCCGTGCACACCTCTCGATTTCTTCAAAGCAAAACTGCAGAAGGAATGGGACGCAATTACACATGAACAGACACATGCCGCCCGCGATGCATTGAACATAGATTTGAGGCTGTAGTTTGTAACAAAGATGGTTATGTTGAAGAAATGGGATTGTATGATCTGCTTGTTATTTATCTTTGGGTTTCAACCGTCAAAATCAAAATAGCACATGCAAAATTTTTATAAACTCACAAAAACTCGGTTGCTTTAATTATGAAACATCTTGTACGAGCTTTAACAAAACAAAATAAAGCGTTTTAAAATTTTATACTATCTATGGACTAATGGTTTTTAAAAGTTTCGTGGCGCACTTAAAATTGCGCTGCGACACACAGGGTAAGCATGGCTGTCGTAGGTAGTTTAAGCTGTTCGGGCATACCCATTCCAATGGGTCACTGGTCATGGGTATGAAAGCATGGAGCCTGAATCTACCCTCACTGTGCTCCGTGTTTCAACTATCACTCGTCCACTGGGCAGCGTGGATTCCAAGATCGAAAAGAGTTGCTAGTAATTTCCCCGCCGCTAGCACGAATGGGCGTCTAAGTTTTAGTCTCTCCTGGTAGGCACATGAAGACCTGCTTAATAGACCATGCAGTAGCCAGGGTCCAAGTGCTACAGTTGGTGCTACGACAGTTGATCCAACGACACTTGATCGAAACGACACTTGATCGAAAGGACAGTTGATAAAAAAAAAAGATTGACTTTGTATGTTTCTGCGATTGAACAATCTCTTTGTTATTGTAAATTAGATTCATAAAAAGCGGAGGCCATCAGTAAGAAGACAGTTTGTTTTTATTTTTTAAAATTTTTTGTCAAGGTCAGGGTTTTTAACAAGGTGCCTGGGCAAAAGATTTTAGCGTGGCAACAAGTAGATTTCTTGTCATGATTTCGTTGGATGCCAATTGTTGCCATTTTTTGCATTCTTTTTACATTGTAGTCAATTATTTAGGGGGGGCATTGTGCCATGGCCACACCCTTGCAAACCTCTTGCAGAAATCAGATAAAGATTTATATTTTAAAGATTGCTATGTTTTTGGGACGAAAAATTGACAAAATTGAGACAGATTCAAAGTTGTACTGTAAATTTTTACTTTCATTTGTTCAAGTGTCGTTTCGAACAAGTGGCGCTTTGATCAAATGTCCTTTCGATCAAATGTCGTTTCGGTCAAATGTCGTTTCGGTCAAATGTCGTTCGATCAACTGTCGGGTCACGGCTACAGTTGGCGAAGCTCAGCTGACTGGATGCCTTAAAGAACTGGTACGTGGTCCATTGGAGCGAACGACAATTTGCAAGGTTTCTTATCAGGACATTGTCTATGAGGCGAATGTGAGCGCTGCGACACCATACTGATGTGTAGTACTCAGCGGTTGAGTAAACCAGAGATAGAACAGCTATGCGCAGTGTTTGACACCAGCACTCATTTGGTTGTTGATTTAAATTTTAAAACCTTAAGGCGCGTTTACAGTCGTTTACAATACTTTTTTCTTTCAGCACGATCTTAATTTGTTTTATTGACGCTCAAATCCACTCATTTTTTTATGATAATATGAGTGGATTTGAGCGTCAATAAAATAAACCAAGATCGCGCTGAAAGAAAACAGTGCTGTAAACGGCTGTAAACGCGCCTTTAGTGCTTGCTTTGTTGCTGTTCAACTAGCAAAACTGTTTTCTACTTTGTTCCAGGTGTGGATGTGCGGTGGCCGTATCGTTGATGCCCCTTGCTCTCGAGTGGGGCACATATATCGGCAATTTATGCCCTATTCTTTTCCACCTGGAACTAGTGTAAACAAGGTAACGAATTTTAATGGATCCTTCAATGTTTTCGTGCTTAATGCTTTTAGGTATCCTTTGCAGAACTTTAAGCGCGTTGCTGAAGTGTGGATGGATGAATATAAAGAATATTTCTATAAGAAGCGACCTTATGTTCGCAATATTGATCCGGGAGACCTCACCTCACAGAAGCAACTCCGCAGCGACTTGAAGTGTAAGTCATTCCACTGGTTCCTGAATGAAATTGCTCCTGACATCTTGAAACATTACCCCCCTGTAGTGCCTCCTCCTGCTGCTTGGGGAAAGGTAAATTTCTTTCATTTTTGGACTTTCTTCTTTCACACGACGTTTTCTTTCAGCTTTCCAACAAAGATGCCGGTCTATGTCTTGACTCAAGGTTCAAAGGTCAAGGCGCACCTCTTTCTATGTCAAGTTGCAACAGCAAGGAGGCCACCGATCAGGTGAGAATCGTGGATTGTGTTGCATCGCCAGCTGGAATCGATTGATTTTCCTCGCAGAGCTTTCTCTTGACTTGGAAGGAAGACATTCGGCCCGGTTCCGACATGGGCTCTGCTCGAACTGTGTGCTTGGATGGGCAGGGGGCGGGCAGGAAGGTGCTGCTTTGGAACTGCCACGGCCAGCAAGGAAACCAACTTTGGAAGTACCAGGTGAGACCCCGAATTGTTATTTGGTTCTCGTCAACAGTCTATTAATTTTTTATTGAAAACACCATTTAAACAATATTTTTTGTTCTTTAAAAGCGTGGCGAACCTCATAAAATTTCGGCAGAATTGCTCAGTGTGAACCACGTGCAAGTAGAATGGCGCTAGTTGGATGCTTGGTCTATCTGAGTGATTTCCAAAATGCCCGTAAAGAAAGGGACTTAACGACAATTTCCTCAACAGGGACGCGCTACTTACAATAGTGGCTCCATTTAAAAAAAGAAAGCAGAGACTATGCTAATGATGCGATGGTGAAAAGTCTTCACTGTATGTAAGTTTAAGGCAGGAAAGTGATTTTTGAAAAGTGAAGTAAAAATAAAAAAGGCTTCAATTTATTTCAACGACTTAAAAAGTCTGCTTTAACTTTTTAAAGATAAAAAGCTTGAAGAATCGATGTGCGAAATGTCGATTCTTTAGCGCAAGCTTTCTTATTAATTAAGAACAATAAGTGATCCGACGGAATTTTCTGGTTTACGTCGCACTAAATTTATTTTCAAGCCTGAAACAAAGCGGTTGGTTCATGGTTTGACTGGCACGTGCGCCACTGCGGACCATCGCCAAGTTGTTTTGAGCCGATGTGATCGCGCCCAGTCGAAGCAAGTTTGGATTTGGGAGCACGAGGACAGCGATCGCCTGCGTGAGTTCAACCGAGGATTCGCCTTCCCTCCCACGTGACAACCCACCAATAGTCCCTTTGGCCAGAGGTTCACCATGAAGATGAGATCTTCTGTTATTTTTTATTGCGTTTGCAGTTTCTCACGCAATTATGATCTGTGAATGGGGCTTACCCCAATTCGCGAAATATAAAGCATCTTTCCGGGAGTTAAATTAATTTTGGTTTCGTTGCAAGTTTACTAAATATGCGTCGTATTTTTGAAAATAAATAACAATAATAAAATAATATAATAATAATAAATATAATAATAAAATAATCTAGAAACAAGCTTGTCGGATTTTAATGAATTAGTGCATTTTAAAATTGAATAAAAGTTTATTTGTCGAGATTAATTTCGCTGTGGCTTGTTTAAGGCTGGTGTACATCTGGTGACCACCAACTTACGTTGATGCAATCCTGCGCTCAGTCCACTAAACTTGCACGAGCGTACGCTCTGGTGGAAGCCGGATGTTGCCGCGCAGCACTTCACAGTGTCCAGCTTCGTGTTTTAATTTTTCGCATCACCTTCCACTGAAACAAGGATAAACGAATGAGGAGTGGCTTATTTGGCGCCGACCATCAATTTTTGAATAGCTTTCAGGGGAAACCCCTTCCAAGCGACGAGTTTCCAGAGAAGAAGAGAAGAAGAAGAGAAGTTTATTTTGTTTAGTCAAATAAAATACAGAGAAAATAACATAATCACATCCATTTTCAATTACAATATTACTTTTAAGCAAAACTACATTGCAGACAGGATATAAAGAATTTATATTTGACTAAACTGGACAGTGAAAGACCACTATGTGGTCATCTAGTCAAAACTGCCCATTGATATTAAAATAGAATATTAGTACAATAACTAAGCAAAACAAACACAAAAAATACAAACATACAAAAAAGCACACACAAAGCAAGTATGGCACATACACAAAAAGCACATAGCTATATGACATGTTATTCATACAAAAAAAAAAAAATTTTTTTTATATAGACTCCAAATACGATATATCTAATACTGATTTAATAGATATGTTTTCATCTTTTTGTTGAAGGAGGAAAATGTTAGTTTTTTCATAGCTAGTGGAATTTTATTCCATACCTTTACTCCATTATAACTACAAGAAGATTGGCTGAATGTTAGATTATATCTTTCTTGATAATAGTTTTGATTGGATATGGATCTGGTTGAATAAGAATGATGATTGCCAGCAGATTTAAAATAATGGTCAAAATTTTCCGGAAGATGTTTATTGTAATATAAATGCATAAATTTAGCTATTTCTAGTTCGTATATTTCATTGATTTTTAATAAGTTCCAGGATTTGAATAATGGGTTTAATTGAACGTGATCCCTTAAACATTTAAAATTCATGATGCGAATAATTTTGTTTTGCATTACTTGAAGGCTTTGCAGTACAGATTTATTGGAATTGCCCCAGACTATAATACCATATTTCAGATGAGGATATACAAAACTAAAGTATAGACTTCTTAAAGTGGGTTTATTAACATAGTGTCTAATTGTGCAAAGAATTCTAGCAGCATTAGCAAGTTTTTGTGCAATTGAACTAACATGATTATGCCATTTTAAGTCATGATCAATTAATATTCCCAAATATTTTGTATAAATTGTAGAGTTAATTTTATGTTGACCTATACTAACATTGAAATCATCTAAAGCTATGTTTTTACTATTATAAGAAAAAGGTTTAACAATAAAATATGTAGATTTAGAGTAGTTTAAGGATAATCGATTAAGTTTCATCCAGTCATCTACAATAGCTAGTTCACAATTAACTGTTGATTGAAGTTTTGATAGACTTTTGTCTTTCATTGTTAGAACTGTATCATCAGCAAATAAATTTACATTAAAATTGGTGTGTGTTGGTAAGTCATTAACGTATAGTGAAAAAAACAGAGGACCCAATGTTGACCCTTGAGGGACACCACATACAATTGTGCTATTTTCTGATTTGGTGTTATTACACCAGGTAAATTGCTTACGATTGCTTAAATAGCTCTTTAAAAGTGAATGCATGTTACCACGTATACCATAAGCATACAATTTTTCTAAGAGGATTGAATGGTTTACAGTGTCGAACGCTTTGGACAAATCTAAAAATATGCAACAAGTATAGTAGCCATTATCAGTATTTTTTATGATTCTATTATGCAAATCTGTAATGGCTAATTCAGTTGAGTAACCTTTTCTAAATCCAAATTGTTGATTATTTATAACTTTTTTACAAGAAAAAAAATTCTCAAGTCTGAGATAAAGTAGTTTTTCAAAAACTTTTCCTATTGGTGATAAAAGGGAAATTGGTCTATAGTTATTAACTAAATGTTTCGGACCTGTTTTATAGATTGGAATTACTTTTGCGTATTTTAGTATAGAAGGAAAAGTACCAAGATCATAAGATTTATTGAAAATATCTGCTAAAAAAGGTGATATAATCGGTGTTATTAGTTTGTACAAGTTGTTTGGTACATTTTCAAATCCACATGCTTTGGAGGAGCTTAGTTGACTCAAGTGTTTATTTACCTCATCTGGTGATATTAATTCAAATTGAAATGAATTAAGAAGACTGGAAAGTTTAAATTCATCTTTATTAGGGCATTTAGGAATTTTAGCATCCATTGATGGACCTATATTTGTGAAGTAGTTATTTAATAAATTAGAGATAGCTTGAGTGTCTGTAATTTTTTCATTATTTATATCTGAAATCACATTTATTATTTGACGTTGGTACTTTTTGTGACTTATAATTTCATTAATCAGTTTCCATTGTTTTGATAAATTATTCTTATGCTTATTTAGTTCATTTTGATAATAATTCTTTTTAGCTACTTGTTTAAGTCGTGTTAACTTATTAAGATAGTTTTTGTATTTAGAAATTAGATGCATCTTCTGTTGCTTGTAACATTGACAAAATAGTAAATTTTTTGTTTTAATAGATTTAAGTAGACCTTTTGTTAGCCATGGTTTAGATCTAGTTTTTGCTTCTTTTCTACTCAACTTTTTAAGTGGTGTATGTCTAGTTACCATATTTTTAATATCATTAATGAAATTTGTCATTGCTAAATCTGGATCTGAAATTTTGGTCAAGTACTTTGGTGAATCCATTAGAGAGCAAATGTCATTGCAAAAAGCTTCAGTATTAAAGTGTTTAGTGTCTGGAATTTTTTTTTCTAGATTGTCATGATTTTTTATATGGGTGTTTTTGAAAGAACAAAAAATTGGCAAATGATCTGAGATATCATATATTAATATTCCTGGAATACATATTTTGTCAATGTGATTAGTGTAAAAATGATCAAGAGTAGTTGAAGAGATAGGTGTAATTCTGGTTGGTTTATTAATTAATAAATAACTCCCTGCTGAGTAAATGTCATTCAAATAATTAGAAACTTTTAAATCACTGTTTTGTTTTCCAACATCTATATTAAAATCCCCTGAGATAACATACGAACAATTGGAGTGAGTTAGCTTGTGTAAAATATTACAAAATTTAGATTGAAAAGTATCATAAGAACTTCGAGGGTGTCGGTAGATAACACCTACAATAACTTTTGACTTCTTTTTCAATTTTAAATTGAGAATTTCAATAAACATACTTTCACATTCTTCATTTTCTATAGTAAGTTCAGGTATTTGTAGACAAGCTAATTCTTTTTTTATGTACATGCCCACACCACCAGCATTGCTTTTTGACTCAATATGAATAAAAGAGTAATTTGTAATATCAACTAAATGAGCAATAGAGGAATTTAGTTTTGTTTCAGTAATAGCAATAATATCTGGTGGAATGGGCATATTCAATAGCAAAGATTCAATTTTATTTTTGTTTTTTATTAAAGATCTAACATTCATATGAATAATTTTTAAGCTGTTTTCATCTTTTAAAATATTAGCATATTCTAAAGGGCTGTAGTATTTGGAGTCTCCAATGTGAGATATTATTGATGAGTTGCAATCAAGTTCTAGTTGATCAAAAATCATAAAAAATAAAAATAAAAAAATAAGACACTCAAAAAAAAGTATAAACACTAAAAAAGCAAGGATGTAGCAATACTAGCAGATAGCAAGTTCAATTTTAAAGTCAAGGAAGAAAAAAAACAGACATAGATGCTTGGAAAAAATTAACTTACATACTTATTGTTGAATGTTTTCAAAAATTTTACCTGGATTGTTATGATTAAGTTCTATTTTTCTTGCTGGATTTTCAGTAAGAGTATAATAAATTTTTCCATCAGAAGACCAAAAAGAATGAACCAGCTTGGACTTTCTTAAAATGCCTAATTTTTTCATGCAAGACATTCTTTTGGATGTCAGAGATTCAGTTATAAATATATTTTTACCTTTCAGCTTCTTTTTGCTGTTAAAAATTATATTTTTCAAATTGTGATGAACAAATTTGACAATAATTGGACTATTTGTATTATGAAGCCTGTGGGATCTGTCCAAATCTTTTTTCATAACTGCAATTCCTAGATGAGTATTGAAAAATTCAATTACTGCTTGATCAGTATTTTCATTGGGATTTGGACTGTGTGGAGGCAGTCCATGTATCAATAGACAATTTCTTCGGGAGTATTGTTGTTGAGATTCAATTTGGATTTCAAGATCGTCATTTTGTTTTTCAATTGTAGAAATTTCTTTTTTTAGCTGCTGGATTTCGTCTTTCATTTCAATTGACAGCGAATCACAAATAATTTGTTTGAAAGTTTCATTATTTAGTATATAGTCACTGACTCTGGATGCAATTGAATCAAGAAATTTTGTATCACTTTTCAATTCGCCCAGTATTGTATTCAAATTTTTGTTTTGAGGGTTTCTTTCCAAAAATTTTTCAGACTCAATTGTTTGCTGTAGTACATCAGACTCAGTTAGCACCGTCTTCACAATTTCTGTTATAGTATCATGTTCATTTTTCAAAGTGCTTGCTAATTTATTTCCATTCTTCTTTCCAGTCATTGTGAAGAATATAAATAACAATAAGTAAATAATAAAGTAAATATTTATAATACAACTAGTCAGTTTTTTTTTTCCTTTTTTTTATAAATTTACATATATCAACCTTATTCCAACACCTTATTCAAATAGAATGTCTACAAATTTTTAAATCATCTATATATAGTTTACACCGCTATTCAAAGTTAATCATAAAATTCGCTATTTCTAGTTTTGCCGCAGATACGGTGAGGCATACTGGTACTATGTATAGACGTTGACGCCAAACAACTTTGGCAAGTTTATCAAATTTAATCATAATTTTGATATAAAGATAGTTATTTATTAGTATATTATTGTAGTGGTCAGTTAAGTATTTGTTCAATGAAGTACGGAGTGTCCATAAAGTCTCTTTACAATTAAAAAAAATTATTACAAAGTGAAATGATGAGATATCGCAATGAGGGTTGTTTTATGTTAATCAGTATTTCATAAAGTTTTTATTGACACTAAAATTTATTGTTTCAGATAAAATTTCTTATGTTTAATGATTGAGTAATATAAACTGAACCCCCATAAAATGACTACTCCTCAAGAAAAAGCGCAATGTGTATCCTGGTTCATTGAGACAAAATCAGGTGTTCAGAACAGCGAAACTACAGAAGTATGAAGGATACCCTGTGCACTGTTGAACGTGGTAGTTCCAATTGTCTGGCAGCAGTACGGATGGACTTTATAGGAGAACGTTGAAAGGTTTGCTTTACACGCTCGATGTTTTCAAATGTTCTTGGTCGGCCACTCCTTGTATCGAACACTGTCCCTGTCTCCATAAATTTCTTGTGCCATAAACGAATTGAAGGACGTGATGGTGGGTCTTCCATACTTCTGTAGTTTCGCTGGGTCTGAACATCTGATTTTGTCTCAATGAACCAGGATACACATTGCGCTTTTTCTTGAGGAGTAGTCATTTTATGGGGGTTCAGTTCATATTACTCAATCATTAAACATAAGAAATTTTATCTGAAACAATAAATTTTAGTCAGTCAATAAAAACTTTATGAAATACTGATTAACATAAAACAACCCTCATTGCGATATCTCATCATTTCACTTTGTAATAATTTTTTTAATTGTAAAGAGACTTTATGGACACCTGTATAACATTTATAAAAATCACATTGAAAATAAAAATATGTCTAAATGCAAAAAAACAAAAGTTTTTAATACAGCAATTAGATTTTCCTCTTTAAATTTCTCATGCAAGGTTCCATTTCGCTGATTCAACTCTTCAATAAACACTCGGCTTTTCCAACGTCTTTGCGATAAATTCGGAGCCGAACACAATAATTTAATGTTTTACTGTAAATCAAGATGGCTTTCTAAAGGCAAGGTTCTTTCTTGTATGTACGAATTAAAAAGTAAAATTATCATATTTTTAAAAGATGAAAAGCATTTTCTTGTAACTAGATGGAGTTTTCTAGTTTGGCGTATCTATGTGATACTTTGGAAAAACTAAATTAATTAAACATCTCATTTCAAGGAAGGAATACTCACATCCTGCAACTTTATGACAAACTTACAGCTTTTAAAAGAAAACTACAATTATGGAAAAGTGTCTGTTGAAAAATGGAAAACCTTGTGATAGTTTTCCTTTTTTAAAATCACATTTCAGCTCATTATCTGGGAATCCCTCCTTGGATTGTGGTGAAAGAATGTGATCTATTTGAATTTGGATTCTCTAATCTCACATTTTGATAAATATTTTTCTGAAGACATGGATAAGTACAAGTGGATAAGAAATCCCTTTGTTGGTAATGCAATTGCACCTCAAGGGTTTACATCTCTTGAAGCTGAACAATTTATCGATCTTTCATCTGATCTCGTTTTGAAAAGCATTTGCAGTCCTGATTCAACAACTTCTTTATGAATTACGACTCGATTTAAATTTCCGCTTGTAAGCTGTAAAGCTCTACGTATTCTTATACCATTTGCAACATCGTATTTATGAGAAGGCGGCTTTTCATCGGTAGCTGTAATCAAGCCTAAATACCAAATAAGATCGACGTTGAGCGCGAAATACGTGTTGCAATATCAAACGTTGAGCCGCGGTTTGATAAAATGTGCATGGAGCAGTAAGCTCACTGTTTGCATTAAATAATTTAGTGTGACCACAAAACATCTCATTACGTACAGTATTTTTGCAGGTTAAACACAGTTTAATATAATTTTGATTATTTCAAATGCTTGCAAACTTTGGTTTTACAAGGGCGCCGTAAGTATTTGTAAGTTTTTAAAGGGCGCCGTTGGCAAAAAAAGTTTGAAAAACACTGGGTTAGGTATTTTACATTTGCAGATCCGAAAGTACTTAACCCTTAAAAATATCAACTATTTTCAAAATAATGTGTCAAAATAAACATTTTTTTTATTCAAGTACCATATCCTTTGAATCAAGTGTGAAATGCGCAATGAAATGAAACGCAAATGCGTACAACAAGCAAGAAGTGCCGCATGATCCCGATCAGTCATCGCTGCCCGCCGTATGATGTCTGGGATATAGCCATAGTTAATTCAAAATATCTCGTATCGGCCATATATTGATCTAATCGATAGCCGGAAATATTTCGTGGTCAGTACAAAATTTTAAACCGAGATATTCGGCGGCAGTAGGTTTAAAATGGGGATGTCCAACCTTATTTCATTATTGACCACATTTTATATTGAGCTAAAGTCGGCGGGGCGCAAAAGGTCTTCACTCAGACTTAGACCCTGATTTCAAGTGATTTGTCGATTTTTGTTTCAAATGTGTACTAAGCAAACTCGCACAACCCATTTTTGGAAAACGCTCCAATACAGTTTTAAAATTATATCTAAAAAACTTGGAATAGGCAGTGTGTCGCATCAAAAACGTAGTAGGCCGCAGGTTGGACACCTTGGGTTAAGAGATAATTAAGCAACAACCGATTATGTAGACCTCAGCAAACCTGTTTCGAGTAAAGCTAAAAAAATACTTTTGGCAAAACCTCGGTGTTGCCACAAATGTTTTAAAAATTATAGAAAGAAATTTGAAAAGAAGTCGCTTGCTAAAAGTACTCTACCGAACAGGGGTGCCGGAACGTCGGAAGGGCAAGGGGGAGCAGCTTTTTCAAAGGGCACTTTCAATATTGTAAGTACAGTCATTATCACAAACATTGCTTTCTAATATTGTCAAACAATTAAACACTTCAACAAAGCCAGAGTACTGCGCGTACGTCGCATAAACACTAAAAAATAAGAAAAAACAAATTATCAATTACGTAAGGGCAGGTTCAAGAATGTGACACCCGAACTTTAAACTTCGTAAAAATGGTAAAAAAAATATGAGCAATATGATATAAGAAGAATACGATGTTACTGTTGAGATATTACAAAAAGGATTTTGAAGTACTGTACAAGGTATAGCTTTACTTTTTAACACTTCTACAACAAAACCAAAAGATGCAATATTTAGGTATAAAAATCATTTATATGATCCTGACTATAGTGTTTTTTCAGCTAAATATAATTGGCGGTTATTAGCTGGGGGCAAAAGAAACAATTGTTTCCCCCCCCCGAAAGGCGAAAGGTCTGAAAAACAGCAATTTTTTTCTACAAAATGCAAAATTTTCTTACCAGCGGCGAAGGCTTCGCCCCGCACTCCTAATTTGGGGAGTCAATACTTGTAATTTAGCAAAATTAGGCCAAAAAAGAACGATTTTCAAACGTCTTTTTAATAAATAGCAAAAGTTACAAAGAGCGATATGCTATAGTAAAGGCTGGAGAGCCACTGTAGAAGAGCTACAGTGGCTCTCCAGCCCTGCTAGTTACAGTTTTTCTATTGCTTGTTAAAACACTAATAATTAATAATTAAGCTCCGGCTCCAGCTCCGGAGCTATCAAGTACTCATTCACTAGCTCCGGCTCCAGCTCCGGAGCTATCAAGCATTTTTCCACTGGCTTCGGCTCCGGCTCTCCGGCTCTTTAATAAACAAGTAGTTTATCATTTAGTGTTTAAATCTTTTTTGCCATAAACTATTCTATTCAAACAAGAATCACGACTTCTGATTTTTACAATTATTTTAATCAAATCTGAAAGCGAGTACAAGAAATATCACTAAATGAAAATCAATTGTGGCGTTATCTAAACATTGAAAAGGTTAAATCGTAACTATTATGAATTGCAAACTCCGCACTGACAAACAGCTAAACTTTATCTTTTCAGTGGAAGACTTTAGAACAGAGGTGGGCAATTATTTTAGCTCGAGGGACGCATTCGGAAGTTCAATCTATCTGCGGGCCGCCTTAGTGATCTCTAAAAAAAAAAAAAAAGGTCTTCATTTCGATTTCGTCTCCGATCCTGATGCGTGAGGTTGTTATTTGTTTTGCACATTATACTCGGGTGCGAAAATTACGGTATTTATTTTAGGCGACGATTCGTTTATTTTCATCGATATTTTCAACGGAAATTTATATCCATACAAACTATAGTCGTAATTTCGCCAGGCACAAGTGGGCCAGATCCGGCCCGCGGGCCGTAAATTGCCCACCCCTGCTTTAGAAGCATATGTGCGCGAAACAAAAAAACTCCCAAGAGATTTAACGCACGAGGAAATAACGAGAACGTTTGTGACGAAACATTAAGGCAATAAAAAAGATTGAGTCAGTCAAATCTTCATCCTACAATTTTAAGAGATAAATTTACGACGTAACAATCATACAAAAATTGAACCAAATAAAAAATTTAAGTTATCCAATTCTCACGGCTTACATTATGTTTTAGTCATATTAAATTTTTATACTTATTTACTCTTAATCATTGAGTGTTTAAATTAGTGATGGGATGATGCCAATTTTTTTTTTTACTCCAATGCCGATTTCAACAACATTTTTCGATTCCGATTCTTTCACGAGCTAGCTAAAAAAAACGTACAGCGTAGTATAGCCTACTGCAAGTTGCTACTAACTTTTTACTGTGTTAACTGCTATCGTGCACAATCGGGTCATTTGTTAGGTCTATTGTTCATAAACAATTAAATTATTTGTTAGGTCTATTGTTCATAAACGATTAATTTTTTTTGCACTGGATAGGCCAGGATAGGCCAGCTTTGAGATTTTATGCTTGAGTAACTGCGGACAATGGTTACAATGGAAGCGAAACTATTGATATCTTCGGTATACTGTGATACAGGTAAACAGAGATATATACACACTTAGAGGTTACAGAGCAGGCATTTTGCTTCGTTACTATCATACTGGAATGCAAAGGGCAGTACTGCCCCCCCTGCCCCCCTGTTCCGGCACCACTGCTACCGAATAGGAGTAAAATAATGAAAATAGTTGTTCAGTACTTAGTACCCAATTCAGCCTTCCAAGAATTGCCCACAATTCATTAAATGTTACGCTAACTCTAACCGTATGATTGCCTATTACACTGCGCAATCAGTATCTGGTAATTTTAAGACTTTTTTTCAGATAAATCAGTTTTAGCATGCAGCTTACTGGAACTAAGAATTGCCTTAGAATTTGTATCTAACAATGCTCGAACCTAACAACACGAAGAGTATTAATACTCCTTGGCATCCAACTAAAAAGTGCTGAGTTGGCTTTTCAAGGTTTTTAGGCTTTATAATGACCAATAAATTTACGGTTCGACAAACGGGTATCTTAATTTTCACCTGCTGTGTTCACAACTCAAAAACTAGACATAATGGAAAAAACTGTGCAGATTTAAATTCAGCACCCCATAATTACCTAAAATCATTTTTAACTTATCAGCTACAAACATTTTGCTGTATAGTGTTATTTATTGTACCGAATAAACAAAAATTATCTTTTATGCAGGTAGGATAAATTTTTAAACTCACGCAGACAAAATTATTTGATTCAAAACATACTTTAATATATAAAATGTATATTTTTATTAAAAAAAAATAAATAAATAAAAAGTTCTAATTAAATTGTTTCTTACGTGATCTTTGAAAAATATTACAGAGATTTTTCTTATATTCGGTATGCTTTTAAAGGCTATAACTCAACTTCGAAAGTGCAAATTGTGGTTCTCCGTTCACTTCATAATTGTTAGAGCGTGGAACCAAACCGGAACCGTAAATCTGTATTAACCGTTATTGTTTTCATCTCCCTATTTATCCTCTTAAATCGCAGAAAAGCTACAAAGGCTCAAGGCAAGCAATTATCCTTACCTTTTATTCTTCGGTCAAAATAAAATTTGCTGAACCTAAAAGAGAACATTATTTTAAACAGTTCCAGTTGATTTCAACAATTCCAATTGATCTATTTGTAGGGCTAAATGATACATAATTTTATATTTAAAGTTGCCTTAATTTGTTTGGTCACTTAATGAGGCTATTTGTCTTAGAGACGTCATAAACGACTTTGCAGGCAACAAGACGTCACCTTATACTCCAACCGAAACGACTGACTCTACCGACTTCTACTTGCGATTTCAACTTCATCAAATTAAAAAAAAACTACTTCAATTCCGCTCTAACACATGCGACTCCGGGGACTCCGACTCCACAACCTTGCTTATAACTATATTGTTGAGTCGGGGTAGCCATAGCTCCATATTTTAGGGTAGGTGTCACACTTTATTCATAATAATTTTAATCATGTCGATGTGGCTTATTCCCGTTAAAAGTAATTCGTAGTTTTTTTACAAGATAATAATCGCATCGACTTGGATCGCTGCTCTCGTATTATGTGATATAACGTCCGATGCGCTTTCTTTTCCGCGATGCATATATCCTTTTTCTCTTTTCGCCGGACAGTAATGACGTAATATGTTTTTAATCAGCGTCACTGTAGTAGAATGTTTGGGTATATACTATGTGGTTCTAGCATAAGCGAATTCTCCACAGAGTTGGAGAATGATCTGGTTTATTCGAGTGAGTTCGCCGTCACGTGGTGTTTGTCTATATATACTGTCGTTCGATCGCATTGAAAAAGACGAAAAAGAGAAAACAGACAAAAACGAAGTAAACGAGAGAGAGATAATTTGAGACGACTCGAGAGACGGCTCGAATGAAAGTAATTTGGTTTGGTCGCAGGACGTGGCCCGTTAGATTTTGCATCAGTTGGCGAGTGTTAAATTTATTTTGCGCCAGTGTTTTGGAGTTGTTTTCTACGGAGGTAGAATCATTTTGTGTTGATTGAATCAAGTTGTAGCGTTGATTTCGCTTTGCAGTGTGGCAAAGCGTGGAATAGAAATTTTGTCGGTCGTGACTTTTGTAATACATTCGTTCTTATTAGAGACAGTGATCTCTGTTTGTTTGTGAAGAAGAGTTTTCAACAGATCAATCCGAGCTTTCGTTTAAACCAACTGTATAAAAGCTTCAGGCTCATAGCAGGCTACTTCTTGAGCCGGAATAAAATAAAATTTAGACACAGCTTTGTTTCAGCGCAGATATTCGAGTTACCTAGCTCAACTGGTACTTTAGGATTCCCGAACAAAGTCTGTGACAGTGGGTTGTTACATATGCTGAAGTTCGATTCGTATTATTAGATCTCGAAGATTTGGAATCGGAAAACTTTGCATTCATGGAGTTGAAAAATACTTTTTCCGACTCCAGTCCATAACCGTGGTTTAACCAATAAGTACAAAAAATACATAAACTCCTTTCCGCATCAAAAACCTTCAACATAATTCACAAAAAGTTTTTCCTAGTTAAAGTATTGATCCTTGCCTATTAGGTTTCCATTAACAAATTCTGCTTTGCCAGTGTAGGAATGCAAGTTAAACGATAGCATTTTTGCTGTGTCAAGTGGAGTGATTATATAGCTTCAACGAGCAAGTTCAAAAAGACTTTGTTGCTGCTGAATTCACCTAATATGAAAACGACTTACCAGGACTTTTTCAACGTCATCAGAAAGCAGTTCTATGTGCTATTTCCAATTCGGGAGTTACTTTTCATTCTTAGTTACGTGGCTTCTTTTTTTTGCTGGCGTCCATTCAAAATTTCCAAAAGCTGAAGAAGAGCGCTTGTAGTCGTGATTTCAAAACCGATAAAGCTTGTAGAGAACTCTAAGAGCTATCACCCAATATCTCTGTTCTCTGTCCCCTAAACGATTCTCGAGAGACTTAATTAGGTTGGCGTCGATCAAAACCAATTATTTATCCGTTGCTCATAGCAAACTGCATTTTGACGCGGAAAGTCAATCGTAGATCAATTCGTTCTGTTATTTAATGCAGGAGACATGGAGGATTCTCTTGAAGCTAAGAAGGACGGTGTCGTTATCCTTGTTCTAACAGCTGCTTATGACTACCTGGCATATGGCTTTACCTGTGATAAAATTTCTTCCAGATAAGCACATGCTTAGAATGATCATGGAACCCAAAACCAACATTTTACCTCATGGAACCCAAAACCAATATTTAAAGCAAAGCAAGCTTTGATGTTTGAGAAACGGCGTTCCTTAAAAATTGGCTTTGTCTCATTTTCTTTTTAACCTCCATACATACTATTTCGCTTCTACAATCTTCAAAAAGATCGCCTATGCGGACTATCTTCTTTTTATTTTAACAAGCGAGAAGCCAAACCTGGCTAAAAGTTTACTATACAATGAACGTTTACCAATATAATTGATCCCTACATATCTTGGGGTAAAACTGAAAAAATTGCTCACGTTTTGTCACCACCTTGTGGCATTGCGCAAAAGAAATATTTTTCTGCATCACGCCGTTGCCTTATATTCGGTCTACTAGACAGCTGAGTATTTTGCAGCGCACATGCAGAGGTGGAGTCGAGACACGGTGCTTCTAGACCGAGACGAGACCGAGACGAGACCGAGACGAGACCGAGACGAGACCGAGACGAGACAAGACTTTGGAGTAACGAAACCGAGACGAGACACGAGACTCCACATAAGTTGCTTTAGTTTAAGCCAGGGTTGTGGAATTAGAGTCGGAAGTCGGAGCCGCATGTTTTTTGATGGAGTCAAAGTAGTTTTTTTAATATGCTTAAGCCTTTGAAGACAACCTTGGAGGCCTAATAGTCGAGTGGTTAAAACGGCCTTAACCCCAGAGAACTCACTGTGACATATGTGTAACATAAACTTTAAACGTTTTTAACTCTTAAACTTTTAATTTTTTGGAACGAAAACAATTGGCAACACCTAATGTGATCCATATGCAATAATTCTAAACTGATTTTTATTGGTTTATAAAAGTCATATGACAACAGTTTTCTTTTAAAAATTGTTGGCTTCATGCTTTCGGCTAGAGCGGAAATTATCAAATTCGTAGCTGAAAGCATGAAATTTTCAAACCTTTTAAATTCTGTTATTTTACTTTCTTTGTTTGATCAGAGTCTGTAGCAGTTGTCAATATTCCTAAAAAATACCTTTTTTTTGTTATTTTGTTTTACTGTGTCAAATAAAGTTTAAAAAATTTTACAATTTTGCCGCTAAAACATACAGAAAGGCCCAGTGTGACATATATGTCACATCCCCAAAAACAACTAAAATGAGTCCCAACACAATTTTTAAAATAAGTTTTAAAATATAAAAGGTAAAAATTACCCAATTACGTGAAAATTATTTTTTTTTACAATTGCTTAATAGCGTGGGTTTTCTGGGGTTAAAGCGTGATTATGATCGACGCGATCTTGGTTCAAAACCTGCTCGCGGTATTCGGTTGTCCTTGGAAAAGACACTTTTGTGGCACTTTCCCCCGCTCGCCTCGAAATGAAACACGACTCGATTTTGGATCCTACGGCTTTATTGAAATTTAAGAGATGGATGAGACATGGATGGTTTCAATTAGAGCATCCACCTTCACATTCTCGTTGAAAAGCATGGAATATATTAAAATAATCTTATTAATAGGTCATAACACTCCCCTCGTTGTTTAGAAACGTGAGAAATACGGCTGTTGACTACAAGTCAACTCAACTTCTTTCTCAAAAAGTGTCTGAATTTTTGAAGGCATCAACACCAGAACCATCTGTAAGAATTCATTTTTTATACCGAGAATTTCCTGCTGTCCTTTTATACTTAAGACCAGTGTTGGTAACCAGTCATTTCGATGGTGTGGGTTCGAATCCCACCGCAGCCACCATGTTGATAATCTCTTGAAGCCTTATAATATTTCTTAGATTGCACCCAGCTTTTAATAACTTCTTTGATTATATTTAATACAGTAGCTTTACAGCACAACCATGATTCAGTTACTATTTAAAACATCGAGACAATAAAACAATTTCTATGCGCGGTCACGCTTGATCAGTCAAGTGTGTAAATAAAAGATTTACTTTATCAACAACCAGAAAGACCTAAAGCTCCGAGCCCTGATTGTATGCGCTGTTACTAATGCGGGAGTTATTTTTAATTCCTAGTTAGGTGACTTCCTTCTTTTTTGCTCGCGCCATTCAAAATATCGAAAATTTGAAAAGCACTTGTAGCAGTGATTTCAAAACGGATAAAACCTGTAGGGAACTCAAAAGCTATCACCCGGTATCTCTCTCCTCTCTTTCCCCTAGATGATTTTTTAGAGACCTAACTAGGACGGCGTCGAGCAAAGCCAATTATTCATCCCTTGCTTTCTAGGAGCAAGCTGGATTTCGACGCGGAAAGTCAACCGTAGATTAATTCGTTCTATTGTTTAATACCGGAGAAATCGAGGATTCTTTTGAAGCTAAGAAGAAGGACGGTGTTGTAATCCTTGCTCTGAAAGATGCTTATCACTGCCTGGCATTAGGTCTTACCAGTAAGCTGGTGAGATTTTTTCCAGATAAGTATATGGTTAAAATGATGGAACTTGCCCAAAACCAAGTTTTACCCTTACTACTGGTAACAAGCAAAACAAGATTTGATGTTTGAGAAAAGGCGTTTCTTAGAGATCGGTCTTGATTTATTTCTCTTTTAACCTCTATACTTACTATACTACTATCTAACAATTAGCTGCATGCGTCCCACTCCAACAGACCACTTACCAATTTTTTTAGGCATCAAGCCAGCTAAACTTTACAAACTAGAAGTTGCTTACCAACTAAAACTTAGGTATTGTCGCAGAGCTGGTCATGTATAAAGAGAAAATTCTAAGATTTGTGAGCTTCTATCAGAAGCATTGCTGCACTGAAAGAAGCAGCAAAACCTGAATAAGCAGATTGTTCCTGACAAGAGTTTAAAACTCGAAACTATCGTCTCAGATTTGGCTTGCATGATGTACAATCCCACAGATGATACTCTTTAATGTCATCTGTCCTATAACGCGTAATGCACAATGCCGTTTCTATTAGTGCAGCAATGCATCTGGTGGAACCTCAAAAGTCTTAAATTTTTTTCTCTATATATGGCCAGCTCTGAGACAAAACCAGGATAAGCTGACTGCCCTGATGAGAGTTTAAAACTCGGAACTATTTAAAACTCGGAACTCGGAACTAAGTTCAACTTGTTACTCTTTAGTGCTATCTGTTTTATAACTCGATATATACTGTATGTATGTTTTTAATTTTTGTTTTGTAATATTTCTGAAATTTAAAGCAAAAACAGTGCCGAAAAGTATCTTTCCCCAAAGACACAACAGAACCAAGCGAGTAGACTTTGAACTGCAATTGTGTCAATTGCTTAATGGTCACACATGTAATCTATTATAATGTCGTAGAACAATATTGACTACAATTAAAAACATCGTAATATACCGGTAGCAGCATTTTGAGATACTAAAATTTTTTTATAAAAATATGAAATGCAAGACGTTTAAATGTTGATAAAAACAGGCCTATAATTTTCGAGCACTTCATACTGTGTCCAGGTTTCTGGACTGCCATACATAAAGATTGCCATGGTTCAATTATTCAATTAGACCAATGGAAAATTTAAAGAGGACCCTGACATCAAAATGACTAAAAAACGTACATACAACCCATTTTTACCAAAAATCATGACATATTTACAACACTTGTGAGATGTTGTCACATCGCTGCAATGTCTCGAGTTGGATTCGAGACGCAGTAATCCGAGACCGAAACCAAGACAAAAGTTTGGGGTCACGAGACCGAGACTTCGAAAAACGTGTCTCGAGATGTCTCGATGTCTCGAAGTATCCACCTCTGCTAAGCCTACAATTGCACGATACTGTAGCTGCAGCATACCCGGTTTCAATTAAAAAATAAAATATTGCGCAGTTTAGATTCTTGACACGACGTCCCTTTTACATTAACCACAAATGAATCAATTTGTAATGATTTTTAATAAACGACGGCAATTAAAACAAAACAGAAATATTAAAATAAAGCAATAACAATAAAAAGTAACACAAATCTAACAAATCAAGTTTTACCTGCTCAATAACGATGGTAATTTTTTAAAACCAACTTATTTTAATTAAGTGATCAATATCTAAACCAACGAGTCTCGAGAGAATGAGTTAAAGCTAGGGCGAAACGGTTTAAATAAACCAAACAATCTACTGCCAACTCAACCGGGTTGCAAAAAATAAATTTTAAAATTAAAAGAAGTGGAACAAATCAAACGGCTACCGTCCAAATGCAGTAAGCCACCGAGAGGTTAGTAAAGAACGGGTGAAGCACTGTTTTTGTTATTTAAAAAATATTTTCTCTTTCCGTTGTGACGTGTGTTACAGTTTAGTGCATGGGTTCCCAAACCAGGGGTCGCAACCTCAAATGGGGTCGGAGTGATAATTGGGTGGAGTCGCAAAGAGGTCATCGGGCCGGTGGGGTCGCTAAGGTATCGTAAAGGATGGATGTACAAAACATCTAAAATTTGACAAACCATGTTAAATTTATTTGTTTGTACCATTGCTTGCCATAAAACAGGCCTATGGGCATCGCTCTATGTTTATGCTATTGAAATGTAGGTGCTTATGGTGGCACCACTGTTTGATTGTTCACAATGAAATCGCTTGTTGTTGATTTGCAGAATTGAATTATTTGTATGCACTCTGCAGTAAAGATAGTTTGTTGTCAGTAGGCTGACAAGTATTGGAACTAATATTTAAGTAAACCCATATTTGATTTAAACTTGGAATAGCAGTGAAAGAGTAGATTAGGCTTTTCCGAGTCTTCAATCAAAATAGCGTATACGGCTATTAAGCAGTCGAATTTTATCTAATCCAGACATTTTATAAATGATAGGCTAGCAGAGGCAAGTAATCACTTGCTCTACCTGTGTGTGCTATAAAGTAAAACTGACTTCAATTTTTTTCAAGAAATAAGTAAAGTAAGTTCAAGCCAATTTTTACTTTTTTTATTGGCCAACACTCGTACGCGGAAATAAGGACAGGCAGTATACATAAGAGCATGCATAATGTGCGTGCATCTGCGCGTGCAATAAAACGTATCAAAATGTGTTTGTAAAACAAAGTTTTTTAAAACACCTACTAATACTTTACCAAAAAACGAATACATTCTATTAATCCATTATTGCTCGATAAGTACGGGATTGCTGAGGTAAGTGGTAAAAGAATATGTGTTGTGTGTTCTAAAGAACTTGCCGAGGAATCACTAAAACCTAATAAATTTCAGAGACACATGGAAACTCATGCAAATATTGCTGTCATGTCAGAAGAGGCCGGCAAGAGAGTTTTTTATTATCGTTATGAAAATTTAACCAAGTCGCAGGCAGTTTTATGCATGGCTCTATCATAAAAAGAAAAGATTGAAATATTTTCTTACAAGATAGCTTTTCTTATTGTTCAGCATAAACGACCTTTCACTGAGGGTGAGACTATCATAAATCCTGTTTTAAAAAACTTTTGTGAAATATTTGAGGGTGAACCATTTGCTAGAAGGGTACATGAAGCTGTTAATGATTCTGCTCTTGGTAATAATACCATAACAAGACGCATTCAAACTATTGCAGCTGATCTAAAGAACAGATTTTAGAGGATTTTAGAAATTTTCGATGTACAGCCCTGGCAGTGGATGAGTCAACTGATATAACAGCACAAACGCAGCTCCTAATCTTCAGAAGATTTCTGAAAGAGAGCTCGATCACTGAGGAACTGCTTGCTTGCATTTCACTTGAAACCACAACAAGAGGCAAAGATATTTTTAATGGTATTGATAAGTTCTTCACTGAAAATAATCTAGATTGGAATAAAGTGATTGAATGTAGTATGGATGGTACCCCATCAGTGATGGGAAAAAATATTGGATTGCTGGGAATTCTTTCGAGGGAATATCCTCACATTAAAATAAACCACTGTATAATTCATCGCCAGAGTATGGCCTCAAAGGACTTGTCTCCGAACTTTTCTGATGTGATGCAGGTAGTCATATCCACTGTCAATTATGTGAAAGCTAGGGATCTAAATTCTCGCATCACTAAAAATTCTAATCATCACATCACATAACACTGTTGTCAGCTGGCTGTCACGGGGAAAAACTTTGGAAAGAGTTTTCTTTCTCTATCGTGAACTTTTTCACATTTTTGCAAGATAAGGGGCACAAAAATGCTCGTTATTTTCATGATCCACACTTTCTTGCTCGCCTTGCACTTCTTACCGATGTTTTTGAACACGTTAATAAGCTTAACACTGAATTTCAGGAGAAAGCCAAATGGGTGTTTAATTTTCAATAAAAGCTCAATTAAAGCTTTTGTCAGCAAGATGCAGGTACTGCGAGAAGCTGAAACCAATAATTATTCTCATTTTTGTCATTTCCAAGAATTTAATGCTACGATAGATGTTGATTTTCATGAGGAGCTAGACCTCGAAGAACCGAAAAAAGATTTGCTGGACTATTTGGAGAATTTGACAGGAAATATAAATGCAAGATTCAAAGATTTGATAGCAGAATCTTTGGATTTGCACAATTCCCATTTAAAGCTGATACCAAGCACTATAGTGCTATTGCACTTAAGATGGCAGAATTAATTTTGATGTGCTTCAGGATATAGCAAAGTTTTGGATACGGTTACCAAACAAGCATTCAACAGTTAGAAATCGAGCCTTGCAAGTTCTTGTGCGATTAGGAACCACTTACGCATGTGAGGCAGGATTCTCATTAATGGTGTTCATTAAAAATAATTATCGCAGCCGTATAACAAACATTAACTTGGAAAATTCTTTGGTATGTTGTCTGACATCATACATCCCCAGATACAGTTCAGTTCAGTTCAGTTCAGTTCAGTTTATTATTTATCAAGTAATACTGGTACATCACTCAAAAATTAAAAATGAAATACAAATGAATTTATATGAATGAAAAGATCCTTTGTAGAGCACTTTTTTAAGAAATAGCTTAGTAATTAAGCATCCAGTCACTTGACGAGGAGACAGCGAAAGACCATCAGGTCATCTAAGTCAGCTGCCACCCCATAAAAAAGTTAAAAAGAAAAGAGTTATTACTAGAAACGATTTAAGATTTCACTGAAAGATTATTAAGTTCAGATGAACAAGAATTTGCAGATAAAAAAAATAAAAAAAATTAACAATGAGTATGCAAAACAAAAATTAAAAAACAAAAAAAAACAGAACAAAAAAAATTACACAGAAAAAACAACAGAATCAACAAGTATGTACGGTCAACAACACATAATTAACAACTAACAGTTAGATTTTTTTGATTTTTATTTTTAAAAGCAATAGTCAAGTATAACTGAATCCAAACATGCTTCTACTCCTTTTTTCTTACTCTTTTTTTTTTTATTTATAAGATACACAGATATACAGCAAATGGATTAAACAGTAACCATTCCCAATAAGACAATTTTTTTAAATTTTCTAAACTGAAAATTTTTTTGTGACTTCGTTATTTTTAATTTTGAATTAAAATAAAAAGTTTAAATGTTTTCTCTTATTTTACTAAATATCACCACATGACCAAACTCTAAATTTCGGTGAAAAAAACTCTAAAGTTTTGTGAAAAAAAAGAAAAAACATATATTGACCTGGGGTCGCACTGGACACTTAAAACTTGTCTTTGGGGTCGTCCTGAGAAAAGCTTGGGAACCCCTGGTTTAGTGGCTTCCTCGCTATCACTTACGAGTATCTGCATAAATAGAGCCTGATGGTTCTCAAAGCGAGGTTCGCGGTTATTTAAGAGTTCGTAAAGCGATTTTGGGGGACCGCGATAAGGTTTCAATTTTACACGTCTGCAAAAGCTAAGCAAGCCACGTCACAAGAAACCATGATTTTTGGACGAAAATATATTTTCTAGCTGGTAAAATTGTTTGGCTTATTTGGCTTTTTTTATTTCCTCTTTTGGCTTTATTCTATCAGTGGGATCTGGCAACCCTGACATTATTGGTTGGCATTCCAGAATGCCAGCGGACGTGCTACACTAAGCAGCTGTGGCTGCCAGCGGACGCGTAAGGATTAAATCCATAAAAACAAAGATACAGTAGAAACTGAATATTACGACACCGGCTATAACGACAATTCGCTTTTAACAACGCATTTTTGTTGGTCCCGGCAGAATTCTTATCTTTTATGTACATTTGACTTCGGCATTAGCGACACCCGCTTTTACAACAATTCGCTTTCAACAACGCCACTTCTTCATTCCCGCGAGCAAAATTATCTTATTTTGCGACAGTTATTGCCTTTTGTTTAAATGCGTGACGGGAATTAGCAGCTCTAATCTCCTTTTAGGTGTCAAGCGTCTGCATCTAAAACAAAAGCGATGGCGTGACAGCTCGTATACAAGACCATCGTTGACCTAATAAATCAGGGGTGTCCAACTTTTTTGAGACGAGGGCCATTTTGACTCATCAAAAATGTTGGTGGGCCAAACAAACTAACCACCCCACTTTTTGCTCCAAAATCATAGGGATCTCTTAAAAAAAAAGAGGTCCTCGCCTGAAATCAGTCTCAAGTTTCCCACTTTTTGTCCCAAAATCATAGTGATCTCTAAAACTTGAAAAAAAACACGAAAAAAGAGGTCTTCACATCAAATCTGTCTTCGCTTTCTGCCGAAATTGACGATACAGAGGGCTTCAAAAAATACTGCTCAACCCACTCAAAATCTTTACGCGGGCCACGGGTTGGACGCCCTTGTAATAAATAGTCCGACTTTGCTCTACTGTGTACTGTATTTAAACAAAAAAGTACAGTACCGAATATACAGTAGCAGAAAGATGTCTAACAAAAGAACATCATTACCGTTAACAACTAGCCAGAAATTTTGTAGCTCGCACATTGATTATACTGTTCTTGATTTGAAGCTATTGAGTAAGTAGCGTGTATATCGTAAAACGTAACTTCAACTTGCTAAGATTTATATAAAAACTCAAGTGGGCGTCCTTGTTTATTTAAAAGAATTGACATTTAATGCATCTCAGCAATATAAGCAATAAGCATGCTTTTATACAAAACTAAAAGCTTTTACAACATAGGCTTAAGCTATAAACTACTAAGATCGCGAATTGTTGATTTGACATTCAGATTTTTTTCTAAAAATGCAAATTTTGGGACTTGCGGACTCGGACTCGCACTCGGACTCGTACTCTGACTCGTGCATGAAGAGCTCGGACTCGAACTCGGACTCGTAGAAATATTTTTTGCTGAACTCGTACTCGTACTCGGACTTGTAAGTTAGGGACTTTCACTCGGACTCGGACTCGTAATAAAGGTAAAGTTTACAACACTGGTATTTAGTTCTAGTTTTTCAGGTCTTTGCTGTTTGTTTTTGCCAATTAAGTAGTTAATGCATTGCCAACTTTTTTTGATATTGTTTTTGAACTTTGTAAATTTTTGTTTCAAGTATTCTTTTTTCTTGTAATTGATTGTGTTAAAGTATAGATTTCTTAACTTTTGATATTTTGCTTTTAGGTTTGGACTGCCTGTGGTTATGTATTGTTTGTATAATCTGTCTTTTTTATGTCGTAACTTTGCAAGTTCTTTGTCATACCATTTACAACTGTTTGGTCTGTTTTTGGAGCATTTTAAAGTGAAACAATTTTTAACTTTATCGTTCATTAAATTGTGGAATTGCGCATAGGATTGATCCGGATCTGATTCTTGTTTTATATTTAATGCATTTGGCTTTTCTTTTATATGACGAACCTTTGCTTTCACGTTGTAGGTACCAGCAGAAATCTCCCATCATATTGGTATCAAAACGGCCCTGGTACCGCTCTTCTATGACGGATATATTCCTGGTGGAATCTCTCTCCTTGTTCATCACTTACTTTGCCAAGGTTAGGGGGAAAGAAATCCAAGTGGGAATGCAGAAAGTGCGTTTTTAAATACATATGAGCTCCTAATTGCTCATATGCTTTCAGCATGTTATCAACCATATCAGCATATTGTTTATGACGGTGATTTCCCAAGAAGTTAGCAACAACTGATTTCAAAGCATTCCAAGCAGCCAGTTCTACCGGATTGAGTCGTGAATCAAACTCTTCATTCAGCATTAGTTTTCTAATTTCAGGACCCACAAAAATTCCAGCTTTTAATTTTGCATCACTTTTATGAGCTCCAAAGAAATCTTTGAGAAATTTGAAGTCATCGCCTTCCTGGTCCATCGCTTTTACAAAATTTTTCATTAAGCCAAGTTTGATATGAAGAGGCGGTAAAAAGACATTTGCAGAGCTAACGAAAGGCTGGTGATGAACATTATGTCTTCCGATTTGGGGGCTTTGTCCAGTAGGCCATACTTTAACTGCATAGTGACTGCTGTCTTCCCGACTGTTCCATAGACATAAAAAACACATATGTTTTGTGTACCTTAACTGCAATCCAAGGAGGAGAGAAAGAACTTTCAGATCACTACAAATTTTCCAGTTATCTTGGGATATTCCATGATATCAAGTAGAATCTTCATTGTATCATAGGTCTCCTTTCTGAGAATGCTGTAGCCCACGGGGATTGATGGTTTGATGTTACCATTGTGCAACAACACGGCTTTAAGGCTTGTTTTGCTGGAGTCGATGAAGAACCTCCATTGAGCCGGATTATGTTCAAACCCCAGTTTAGTCATCAATGTTTCAATATCCTTGCAATAGCATATATTTTTGCACTTGCTTAATAACGAGCAAGGCTTTAATTCGGGATACAAAAAGAAGAAATGGTTGTTCCTGGTTCCAGTAGATTCCACTGTTGGAGCCTAGACCCTAAAACTTTTGCATTATCTTTGGATAGATACAGATCACGCACCAGGTCATTCAGGCGTTCCTGATTGATAAGAAGTGGGGCAGACTCATGTTGAAAAGATGGATCTGATTCAATAAGATCTTTCTCACTTTCAGTACTGGTACTCGCACCTTCATCAACAGACAAAGATAGTATCTTCCTTTTCAGTGGGAGGCTGAGGTACAGGCAGATCTGGGTCATGGGGAACGGGTTTAATGGCTGACCTGCATACGGGGTAAGAAATTTTGGTTTTATTTTTTCGAGAAAATCCTTTTATGTTCGTCATGCAGAAGTAACAATCAGTAACGTGATCACTCTGCTCACGCCATACCATGGGAACAACAAAAGGCATTTGCTTCCGTTTACCATCCAGCCAAAACAGAAGACTTGTTCTGTGACGGTTGCAGCAAATATGTGGGGCCCATTTTTTATCTTGGTTGCCTACTTGGCATGCAAAATAGTGCTTATATGCATATCTTATTCTGCTGTTCAGCTTTACACGATGAGCAGGAGGAGTGTAATCGCCGCAGACATAACAAAAGTTGTCAGGGTGATTGATACAACCACGTTTGGAGCTTGAAGGCATCATCGTAACAAGTTGTTTTAAATCAATATGCTAATTTCAATAGTTATATAGCAAATCTAAGCAAAAAATACAACTAAAATTAAACATTTCTTTAAAATTCCTACCTGCAGGAAATTCAATTGAAACCCAGTACGGTAGCTAAAACTATCTCGCTAAATTAAAAGGCTGTGGCTAAAGTTACGAGGCCGAAACTTTTTTCGCCATTATTAAATCGTATTTTAAGCCTAACTAACCTTAACCCTAACTTTAATCCTAAACTCAAGCCTTAACACAAAACATAAAAAAGTTGGTGAAGATGAGCACCAAAAATTTACAAACCCTAAAACTTAATCCCAAACTACTCACTTAACTTTAGTCCAGAAACGGGCCTGCTGCTAAGGTTTCGGTCACGTATGCTGTAACCTTAGCTACTTTAAAATTGAAAGAGCATAGACTACTAGCATTACTACGAGTATTTAAGCATCTTGTTATGAAGCATTAAGTCAATTGTTGCATCGCAAAGAGATTAGAGTGACGTCATAAATTTTAATTGTCTATCAATAATTGACCTCTTTATTGCGACTGGATTATAAAGTAGATCCGGATCGGAATGGAAGTAAGTGGAATAAATTGGAGATATCTCAATTTCTAGACGTGATAGAAAAAATTCGACTGCAGATTTGGGCTCAGCACACCTGAAACACTGGGAAATTATTGTTTTTTTGCGGCATAACATTTTCTTGTTGACCAGTGTTATAATTCAATTATGCCAACAATCAATAAGTGCCTTACGCATTCTATAATAATTAAAGCTCTCGTTTAAAGCCGGTTTGCGTCTTGGCGAGGCTGCACGAAGAATTGATATCTCTTCAATCTTTAGTTTTGCAACTTTTATTAAGTATGCCGGTACTTGTTTATTTAGGTGTCCTTCGTGATCTGGACCACCTGTAATACGCTAATCGCATTGTGCGCAGATGTTATTTGCCAAACTAATTACAAAGTTAACTTAATCAACTTTCTCGTTTTATCGCAGGTTTGTTTAAAAAAGAGTCGGGCGTCGAACCGAACCCAAACCGATATTAACCGTTATATACAGTAAAATTAGGATGTTTCACGTCGCCTCTGCATCATGCTTCTCTTAAAACGGCAACCTGCCACTCTTTATTACAGGTTTTAACATCAGGCAAGGTCCGGAAAAAATTTGAGGCTTATTTTTATCAAAACGTAAATGTCTTTTATAAGCAAAAGTTGGCATCTTGACATGCGACTACCGCGATATATTTAATTGTAGTAGGGTAATACTTCTTTATGACAGCATAATAAAGAGCTGGTTGGTAATATAAAAAATTTAGAACACTTAAAAGTAGGATTAAAAATACGTACAAAAAAAATTAACTATTAATAATTATAGTAAAAATGTAAAAAATATTCTAACAGTTTTAGGTTTGGTTATTAATAAGCCGACAGCGACAGCTTATAAGGGAAAGTATTCATAGTTGATTCGGTTCCATAATTGATTAATTAGCCTTTTTTTCCGCCTTGTTTAAATTTTTTTTAAGGGTAACAACTTTAATATTTTTGTATCAAGATAGCAGTTCTTTGTTGTTATTGCTACGCTGCTGTGATGAAAAAGCCATGTGCTAGATCAGTTTGTGCAATTCTTTAATACAATTAATGCTGTGTTTTTTTTAAAGTAAGCTCGACTATCTCTGAAATTACTGTAGCTAAGAAAGCGAAAGTTTTTATGAACATAACGTAAAGCTTTACATTTTAAATAGGCTTAGATTTATAATTACTAGATCAAAAGCAATGATAAAATTTTGAGATATGTCCGTATTGAGCGCTGTTTTATAGTTGAGCCACTACACCGATCTTTAGTTGAGCTAACTGGCTCTGGAACCCTTAAAATAATGAAAAAGCAAAAAACTGATCGCGGAAGAATACCACTTATCGTCTTTCAGAATGCTGCTACAGATGTGACTAAAAATAAATTTTCAATTAGAGAGAGTGCTAAAAAATACAGCTTTACAGTATTGATAGAATAACCTTTACTCGTTACCTTAGAAACACAGCTGAAAAAGGACCAACGAATGCTAATATGGGCTACAGTTCTCCCAAATCCTGGAACCTCTTGCACAATTAACATATTGCTGGCATTGCTAAAGAAGCATACAATATTGCTTTTAGCAGAAAGAACATGGAATCAGCTTTTAAAGCTGTTACTTCCACAGAATTAGTTTTAAAATTTTGTAGAAATTAATTCAGTAATTCGGTCAGTAGTTTAATCTTCTAACCTCAAAAATGAAAAATAGCATTGTTTTAAATTTTTGGAAAGCTTAGACGCATTTTATAATGGAACAATTGTAAACGGTACAAAACTTAGGTTATTAAAAGGTTAACTTTTATTATTAAAAACAATTTTGCGTTATCAAGAAAGGCGAGATACGCCAATTTACTGCTGTGAATCGGTCAAGCGTGAAATAAGTTTTACAGAAAGTAACAACTTTGCAATGCTTACGATTTCATATTAAATTAACCTGGCAGAAAGGAAAATACTTTGCCGACCGGAAAAAAATTACGCGGATCGTTGCTGGTCCGCCGACCGGCGGTTGAGAACCATTGTTACAGACGACTTCAGATGAAACACACAGCATGTCATAATGCGAATTGATTATTATCAATTATGCAACATCACAACGCCAACTAACTAATAGTGTAATGATACTGTAATGAACAGAGAATTATAGAACAGTACAGTACAGTACAGTACAGTAGCCTACTGTCCTGTAATTCATCCCTGTTCATTACTAGTTAGTTTGCGTTGTGATGTAGCATAATTGATAATTTTCAATTGGCATTATGACGTGCTGTGTGTTTTAGCCAAAGTCGTCTGTACTATTAAAAATATAATACTACTAAAAACTACCACAGACTTAATTGAATGCAACAGAAACTTATATGATTGCAATGGGACTTAATAGATCAAATATCACTGTCTATTTAAACAATATGCGTACAATACAATAATAAAATAGACTTTCGGATTTGAATGTGCACTTGCGGAACCCCTAGACTGTTCTGGCGGAACCCTGGTTGAAAACCACTGGCTTATAGAAACGTTATTTCTTCGGCTATTTGAGCCGGACCAAAGCGAAATTAAAGAGATTGTTCAGGAGATTGTAAATATACATAATGGGGCGATTTTTAAGAATGGAACAAAAGCAACTGGAGTCTTTCCACTTAATAGAGATATCTACACAGATGAAGATTTGTTTGCCAGCTGAAGTTACTAATAGACCCCACCCTACTGTTTCTGATGAAACACAACAAATAGAAAAAACTATTTTTCGTTCTGTTAATCTTCCAGTGACAAATCCTTTTCCAGAGCAAGCAGAAAATCTGAACTAGAGTACCAGCCTGAGCAAATGAGCAGTACTGAAACAAATAAAAATTTAATTTACAGAATACCCATTCAAAATAAAAGTGATTTTTCTAATCCTAATTACGTTTCTCCATCTGATATCTTGCCAGTATCAAAGGCTTTACCTCGAAAACGTTTTGCTCAACAAAAAAACAAAAAAAATCAACTGTTATTACTTCGACACCAGGAAAAGAACGCCTTGCCGTAGATTTAGTTCGTTTGGGCAAGAAACCATTAAGAAGACGTGGACAGGTTGGAAATAAAGACAAAAAGCCCAAGACTAAACATGACCAAAAAAAAGCAAAAAGCTTAAACACGTAAAAAAAGGCAAAAAATCAATTGTTTTCTCGAGTTCGTCGGAAGAATCTGTTACTATGACACTCGATGGCAGTTCTGATCTTTCTGAATTTACTGATGAAAATATTTGTTGCATTTGCTCGAAATTATACCGTAAAGATGTGGAATAAAAGCAGTTGCCGAGGTTGTTCGTATTGCAATCCTAGAAACGTATCATGCAGCATTGTTGGTCCTTGTAAAAGCTGGGCGCATGAAGCTTGGCAGATGATACAACAGTTTTTAAATGCCAGTACTGTAAAAACTGACTACTATTTTATAAAGCACTCTCAATTTTTATTTGAAAGACACTGTTACTTTTTTGTGTACATATAGTAGTTGACTCTGATTAAAAGTTTATATAGGCCTATATTTGTTGTACAATATATTGAATAAAGCTTTTTGGCTCTAATGTTTCTCTTATGTGATGACACGCAATACTCGACTTAATTTTACAAACTAAAGAGTGGCTCAATTAAAGTTACTGGATGGATCAACTACGAAAATCCGACTCCATAGTTGAGCATATTTAGTAGGCCATCTTAACCCCCCAGAAATACCAGAAATAATTTGCCTTTAATGTTTCTAAAAATTAAAATCATTACCACAAAAAAAAAGTAGTTTATGAATATCATTTTGGTTTGATAAAAATACTACTGGTTTGAATTTTCTGATCAAAAATGTAAATTTTAGCTCAATTGTGTATATTCTCCCCTATCTGACACAACAATATCGTCGATATACTGAACATACGCTTAAAATGTTGGGTTATGCTGGAGCTTTGCTTTGCCCTGCTTTCTTGCATTGCTTGGTCCAAGTTATACAAATACAAATTACTACGTTAATATCATAATATAGACCCGAAATAAACAAATAAGCTAATTGTTACCGAAACCATAGAAAATAACGGAAAAAGGAAAGTAAAAAGCAAGGCAATGAGAGAACTCGTCTCGTTCTCTTAAATGAACTGCCATTATGCCGCTGTGACTTGTAATGCGATCTAGGCTGTTTAAAACATAACTTTAGTAACGTCACTTAAGACCTTAAATTTCCCGTTAAATCATGTCAAAAGTAGGTTCGAATTGCTTTTGCTGTTATACATCAACAGAAGTTGTCGAACTCGATAGCCCGCGCAGTTTCGAGTCGCTTTGTGGAACCAAATCAATTTTTTTTTAAGATGAAGCCAAAATGTGTTTTTCTGTGGGCGACTTTGACGGCCATGATGATCAAAGGGAAATGTAAATACTGTAAGTAGAGTGTATCAACTAAGTTTATTAGTTTTGGTTAGTCAGTCATTACTGTAGGCTTATTGGTCTATAATAACAAATTTAAGTTTACAGAAAGAAGAATTATGAGTTAGTTGTCACCCACGTAAACAACTAAGAAGGCTGAATGTCAAAATTAACGCAGGCATACTTTTATTACAATATGCAACGATGTTAAGAGCCCGCTAAAAATCAGTAGTTTCATAGTTGTACGAGCCGGGGGTAGGGCAGCAATTGCCCCCAAAACTAAGAAGTTTAACCAAAATCAGAATTTTTCTGTCACCAAAAACAAACTATTTGAATAAAATAAATTATTCCAACATAGAACAAATCAGATCACAGTAAAGGCCTTTTTTTATTTTTTTAAATCATCACTTGTGTTTTGGAACAAAAATGTAGAAATTAATATGAGTTTTAAAGTGATGACCTTTTTTTTAATGATCACCAGATGTTTGTGACGAAATTACGTAAATTTTATTATATCTACTGCCATATTACAAGAACATAATTCGGCCAATTATCAATAAAATTTGGGCAAAACTGCATTGTTCTCCAAAGTTTTTTTGGCTGGTAAGGCTATGAGTAGTTTACTCTAAAAAGTGATAAACTGCGACTAATAAGTGCTTGAAAGAAGTTTTAAAAACGGGTTTAATTTTTTAAAGAGATGAAACCAATTTGTTTGACACTTACTGCAAAATGCTTCTTGAAGTTAATTTTTTGACAAGATACTTTCAAAAATAGTTTTGGTAGGCTCGCGTTTGAAAACTTATTTGTAAATCTAAGACTTTTGCGCAGCTTCGGAAGTTTATTCAAGTTAATAAGCTTTTAATTTTTCTCGTAAAAAAATTTTTTGCAAGCTTTATAAATGCGACGTAGGTTAGTGTCACAGTTCATTCGCAATATAATCTTAACTTCACAAGTCTATAGTTAATTTTCTGTCTTTTCAGTAGTTTTAAATTTTATTTGACGTAATATTTTCATAGTCATGTAATAAATGCACAGTCGGTAACCACCCATTTAATTTAATTCATTTAATTTATTTGCAAGCTATTTTGTGATTGTTTTAATTGTTTGTTTATCAATTGTAATCTTAAGCACGTGTCAAACAGATTAGAAGCACGTGACCGTTAGCTTCTAGGATTTTCTTTTCTCTCTAGAGTAGGGTTGCCATACCGTCGGAAAAATTCCGGACATGTCCGGAATTTAGCATAAAATTCTTCAATGTCCGGAAATTTAGAACATTATCCCGAATTTTTGAGTTTTAGAATAAAAATTTTAAAATGACATGAAATAGACATGAAAATCGTTTGTTTGTTGCCTTTGGTTAGTTGAAGACCTTTTTTTTTAGAGAACACCATGATTTTGTCTGATTTTGTATCAAAAATTAAAAAATTTGAAACTGATTCTAAATGAAGACTTTTTTTTTTAGTCTTCATTCAAGAATCTCAGATAATTTTATTTTGTCCGCCCCTCCAAAAATTTTTTTGGCTGGTACATCTATGTCTGTCCGGAATTCCGCCTATTTAGATATGGTAACCCTAATCTAGAATGTTCTGGAATCGATAACTGAATATTTTTTTACTAAACCAGACTTCTAATTACCTAATCCGTTTACGTCCCAATTTTCTCCTTGGCTGTTTTCATTAAATGCGGACAAACTTTAATTTTAACTTTCAGGTATTTTTTACGGTAATCTGGTGTCATGTGACATAATCTTATATAAGCGGGCACTTTGTTTTCAGTTTATTTTACTTAAGATTCTAGATCCCAGTTGAGATTCCAGTTGTTTGAGCCGTTTCTGTCCAAGATTCAGTTAAATTGTTTCAGTTTATTGACAAATGTTAAAACCGTTTTGCGCCTCTGTGATCGGAGATTAATTCTATAGAGAGAGATAGAACTGTTTTGTGTAGCGGACAAAATATTAAGATTGAAATTAGCCGTCAGGGCGCTAATTCATTCTTTTAGCTTGCTAGTACAAAGTTGTTGCGGCGTTGGAATCGTTTAAAGTTTGGTGTAGCTGGGAAGCAAAGTTTTTCGTGAATCGATCAAGTTTTGTTAAATACTATGTAAAAAAATTTTTTATAGTAAGAGACAATGGTTTTTGTCTGTCTACGGAGAGAAATTGTCAAAAGAATCAATTTAAATTTAGTCGGAACCAACTGTATTAAGAACTTCAGTCTCGCGGCAAACTATTTCTTGAGCCGGAATAAACAAAAGCAATAGACACAGCTTTACTTCAGCGCTGGTACTTGAGTTACCAAGCTCAACTAGTCCTTTTGGATTCACGAGTAAAGTTTGTGACAGGGAGGCGGCGTTGGGATTCATTTATTATTAGAGTCAGCCAAGCTCAGTGTGATAGCGAGCAGAAGAATGCTTGTTTCATGCTCAGTCTACCCGAGAGATTCATTGCTGCCCTCTACAACTTTAAACCAGGCAAAGCTCCGGGCCCTGATTCCATCTTCCCAAAGATTATAATTCATGCTGGATCTGCTTTGAAGTCCCGGTTACGTGACTTCTTTTCTTCCTGTTTGCGCCGACTCACATTTCCGAAGATCTCAAGAAGAGCGCTTGTATTCACAATCTCAAAGCCAATGAAGGCCGTAGGGGACCCAAAGAGTTATCGATATCTCTTCTCTATGTCCCCTACAAGTTCCTCTAGAGGGTTATCTCTTCCTCGAGAAGATGGGCGAGCCGTGTCGAACCAATTGTTGATTCACTCTCCCTAAAAAGCAGGCTGGGTTTCGACGCGGCACGTCAACCGTGGATTAAGTCGTTTTGATGATAAAGAATATCGAGGATTCCTTTGAGGCTAAGAAGAAGGCTGACTGCGACAATGGCATATGATACTGTCTGGCACCATGGCCTTACTTGCAAACTGCTCAAGTTTCTGCCGGATAAGCAATGATTAATAAGCACATGGTCAAAATGATCATGGAGTTTGTTTGAAACCGACGTTTTACCCTTACTATCGATAACAGCAAACACTGCAGGCTACGTCGTCTGAAAAACGGCGTTCCTCAGGGATCGGTCTTGGCTCCCCTCCTTTTCATCGTCTATACTTATGACCTACTTTCCACGATTTTCATAAAGTTTACTTGTGCACATGATATTGCATTGTTGCACTCTTCTGGAAACTGGAAGCGCTTGGAGGGGACTTTAAGTCAAAGCATGACCGCACTTTTAGGGTATCTCCGGACTTGGAAGTTGAAATTCAGTCACAGAAAGACAATGACGGCAGCATTTCGTTTAAATCGCAAATCTACTACAACAATGTCACGAGTCACAAGTCTACTACAACAATGTAATTGTACCGTTTTTTCCTACCCCTACTTATCTCGAAGTAAAACTGGACAGATCGCTCACGTTCCTTCACCATCCAGTACAGGGGTTCTAAATTTTTTAAGACGCACTCTCTTTTTAGCTTGCAAACAAAATTTGCGCCCCCTACTATGACACCAATAAAACCCTTGATATTATAAAATCTGTAATTTAATCCTGTAGGCTGTAATTTAATTTGTAACAGATAATTTTAGAATAAAGACCAAAAAAAAAAAGCTCAGTTTGAATTATTTTTAGATTTCGCAAACTGCCTTCCAAAATCATAGTGTTCTCTGAAAAAAAAGTTCTTCACTTTAAATAAGTCGTAGATTTTTCGATTTTCGTCCCAAATTCAAATGTCCTCTAAAAAAAGGTCTTTACCAATAATTCGGTAATTATTTTTTGCAATTGGTCATAGTCGCTGCCGAAAATTTCTAATTTTACCCAATTATTTTCTTGTCACTGTCCGAAAAATTATGATTTTGCCTAAATTTCGGAAAATTGGCCGCCAGGTACGACCATGACTTAGTTTACTGCCAGTTGCTCGCGCTTCCCCTGTGAACTTTTTATGCACCTCAGTTTAAAAACCTAGGATCTAGTAGCATTGCGAAAAAAACTATCTTTGGGCATCACACTACTGAGGCAACTTGTCGGCTCACAGTCGCTTCATAGACAATGTTTTGAATGACTCCTCGCGCATAGTCATTGGATGCCTGTGTCCCACTCCAACGGACCACCTAACCATACTTTCAGGTATCCAGCCAGCTGAGGCTGAGATTTGCCGTCTAGGAGCGACACTCTCCTTGGTTTATGGTTGATCTTTGGACCCTGACAATACGTCGTATGGACTTTTAAGTGGGTCCGCAAATGCTCGCCAAGAAAGATTGCTTGTGCCAGCTGCGCTGGATTTATTAAATAACCTTGCCGGACTAGACATCCGCGCTTCTCAGTGGAAAAATTACAGATGGAACACGGACTACCGTGTAAATACATCCAGGCTTCATGCTTTCATACCCTGGACCAGTGCCAGGTCTATTGAATTGAGTTTGTCCCGAACAACTTGGGTTAAGCTTAATCGCCTGCGGACTGGTGTCGGGCAATTCCATTCGTCCATGGACAGTGGTCTCGTTCTTTCACCGAATTGCGAGTGCAGCGCCTCTGAACAAACCGCAGACCACGTCTTAACAACGTGCTCCATACATTGGACACAACATAGAGAACGAGGTCTGACGGTTTTGAATGACAAAACCTGATGCTGTCTTAACATCATTACTGCCAGCATCTGATCCGGGCCGAGCAGTACAGCAGCCTGGGGTAATAAAAGTGAAAACCCTTGGCCACATTCCTATTAGTGGCTGAGCAGAGTGGATGCCATTCCAAACAAAGATTTATTTCTCTGAATTTTACCATAGATCGTAGTCATTTATTTATACATTTAATAAAAAGTCATTTTTACATTACTTGATATTTTCTTAATTAAAAAATGAAATCAAGTCACACTCATTCGATGCTTACACGCTGGCAAAACTAATATCTAACTAGGATTGTCAGGGTTCAGAGCAATTTATTAATTCTTTATCCTGTAGTTTTTCTTTGCATCAGCAACATAACATAACTTAACACGCAGTCACCACAGATGGGGTCTAGTTGACTTGTTAGTTAGGAATCTTGTTAGTTAGGACTAATTGATGCCATATTTTGTCAGCTTGTTCGGGATGTATATTTGGAAGGAGCACTTTCTTTTAAATCCTAACAGTCGCTCATAAACATTAAGATTTACGAGTGTGGGACATTGATTTGGCTACAGTTGACAATAAATGAGTCCCACACTCCCTCATATGGAAAAAATTTGTCCTGCTTCTATCATTTGACCACGCGTATCTGGGTTGTGAAACCTCAAGAAAGCTGTAAGAAACTTAAATTTGCTCTTGGAAATTGCTTCCCAATACAGGAAACATCCACTCACCATGCTCCACATTTTGTACATAGATGTATAATTTATCTTTCACTGCCTTACTACTATGAGCACTTTAAAAAGTGATAATATCTTTGTTCCCTCTGTAAAACCATATTTGGCACTGCTACCCGCCAACTGTTCAAAAACAAGAAAGGGTAACAATTACTTGAATAATTTCATTCAAAAACTAGAGCTTGAAAGCCTCCACACGTGCATCACATCTTTTCCTTCCGAGTTTTTTCTGAAAACCAGAGATGAAGTTATGATATTTCTGGATAATTTCCTCACATTTATAAATTGCTGTGGCTCACAGCTTCATTTGTGTAAAATCAACGTGCGCTCAGTAAAGAAAGTTATTAAAAAAATTTAATAAAGCAACAATTTGCAGCAAAAAGTTAACAACAATTTTTAGAGAAAGTTAACAAAAATTTCAACGGAGGAATTTTAGCTTCCTGGTGGCCTTTTTCTCTTTGTTCACCACTAGTAGCAGAGGCTGTGGTAAGAACAGGCGGAAGCAGTATCTTTGATTGGGATAAAATTAAAAATATTTCCTCTTTTCTCCTTGTAATTAACGGCATCTCTCTCCTCCTCATCATCATCATCAGTATCATTATGAGCACTAAGAAAATACTTGTTGTCCTCATCACTACTATATAACTGGTCGACTTCTAAATTGTCAAAAGTTTCGTTGTTACTTTCTACATTTAGTGTGTCCTGGCCATGTATACCACTAGATGTCTCACAGTTCATTATCACTGAGCTTCTTTTGTGGATCTGCCATTATTTTGTATTATCGTTATAGTTGTAATCATTATATACCTAAAATGGAAAAGACACACACGCAAGATTTCACCAAACAATACGGTCACTATGACGTAAATAAAATATTAGACGGATAAAAAGTCTCTCAGTCACGATAGCAACAGGGGATTTTCTCCTGAGACTTTTCCCATAGAGGAAAAATCCAAGGATCGAGCAGAACCGTGCGTTCACGCGATAAGAAATCATACGAAGTGCTGCAACTATTGATGTGTGAGAGCGGGCCCGCGTTTGCTTGGGTTGGAACCACGTGAAACAACGAACCACCTGTGATTAACTCCCTGTTCACCATGACAGAGAAATACAAGTAATCTATCAGCCTTGTCGTTCCATGGTTAAAAAAATTGTTAAATTTTAGTGAAGTTTGGTGGGTTTGCTTCGTACCTTCGAATAGAGAAATATATGATGAAATTTGCTGAGGTTATTCCTCATGAAAAAAATACTATTGTTCTACTTCAGGCTCTTATTGGCTATAACCATGAACTTGTTTACAAAAAAGAATTTTTAAATTTTCAATTTTGCTGTGTGTGTTGATGTGTGCAGAGGTTACTCTAACTAGAAAATTGTCTAATTTGCCAGTGGTAGTGTTTACTCTGTTTTTTTCTGTATCAACTTTGTTGCCCTTTTTAGTCGTAGCATGTCAGATTTTTTGGAATTTTGTCTGAGAATATTACTGTGTCAGCAACTGCTAAACCAGATAAGAAGAAATATGTTTTTATTCTTGGTTATATTTAAGCAAATATTTCACGTTTGCGGGAGAAAAAGAGCAAAAAATTTGTTTTTCAACGTCGGGCTATTCTTTGTGAAAAATTTATTAGTGAAACTTTAGCTTTTTTAAATGTAAAGCTATTTAAAAAAATGTCCGTAAAGGAAGGTACCACAGTTTGCTCGAGCATATCAACACAGATTTTTACAAATCGCGATAGAGCATTAAAATTTTTTTCTCGGTTTAGTAATGCCTAATTAGGCAGCGTAGTCGAGTAGGTAAAAGTATCGTTTAAGGGTCATAGTAATCAATATGGCTCGGTTCAACTCTTGCTCTCGTCGTTTTGTTGTGTCATGATAAAAATAAATTGTCACTATGATGATAATATGATGATTTGATGATAAACTAATAAGACGAAAAAATGTTTTTTTGAGTTTTTAAAATTAGTGGTTGGTGCCTTTTCTCGCTAATGAGTTACATACATTTTTTGATGAGTAACTTCAACGCCGCTTGACTTTTTTTTTTTAGCAGGTGTCTATATTGTTTACATCTTTTTTAGGTCAATTTATTTATATGAGGCTTTTTTAATATCGCTTTAAACAAAGTCAATTTTATTGGAGCCATAAGCTTTTCGTGACGCTCTCACCAGTGGCAATTGCGTCAAAATGGGACGAACCAGAGAAAATAAAGGTATTTATAGTCTCAACAGTTGGGAGAAAGGTGCTATAGTCTCGGAAAGGAGAAAGGCACAGTTGCACAAAATCAAAGAAGTGTGGTGCAATACAGTGTAATCTCGGAAAGGAGAAACACACTATGTGCAATTACCCAGGAGAAACACTGTTACTCGCAACTTAGGTTATTTGAAAAGTTTTAATGTGTAAACAAATTCCTTTCAAATTCCTTGGACAATGGTTATCCTGAATCGATTATTGACTGCAATATTTCCAAGAAAATTGCTCAGTTTTCTATGCCCAAACGATTTGGCCCTGAGAAGTGTCCCGTGTATTTGAGAGTTCCTTGGATAGGGAAAGCTTTCATTGGTCTTGATAAAAATGTCAAAACGGCTGTTGAAAGCTGCTACGGCTCCGTTACCACCAGAGTGGTATTTATATCCAAACGCATGTTGCCTGTAGCCTGCAAAGATGTTTTACCTACCACGCTGAAAAGCTCCGTTGTTTATGAATATTCGTGCCACTGTGACAGTAGGTACGTAGGACGAACATCCCAGCGACTACAAGATAGAATCAAGCAGCATGTTCCTAAATGGCTACAACAGCAAGCGAAGCGTCCTACACGATCTCAACCTGGCAGATCCTGTAAGCTAAAACGTAATAATCCAGATTGTGACTTTGCCGTAGGACAACACTTGCTTGATAACGAGCAATGTGCCGCAAACTATAATGAAAAACGTTTTAAAATTCTTGCTGTGGCACGCAACTTGTTCTATCTGTGTCTACTCGAGGCAACTTTTATCAAAACCAGACATCCGGTTTTATGCAAACAAAAGGAATTTGTTTACACATTAAAACTTTTCAAATAACCTAAGTTGCGAGTAACAGTGTTTCTCCTGGGTAATTGCACATAGTGCGTTTCTCCTTTCCGAGATTACATTGTATTGCACCACACTTCTTTGATTTTGTGCAATTGTGCCTTTCTCCTTTCCGAGACTACAGCACCTTTCTCCCAACTGTTGCTACTATAAATACCTTTATTTTCTCTGGTTCGTCCCATTTTGACGCGATTGCCACTGATGAGAGCGTCACGAAAAGCTTATGTCTCCGATAAAATCGACTTTATTTAAAGCAATATTAAAATTCTGTACCACAAAGAAGCTCTTTACTTATATGAGGCTCTTATTTTCATAATAACAAAGTTTACAAAAATATTGAATGTTGAAAATGATATGCTCATTGCCAAGCTTTACGTCAACAAATATCTTTAATTGACAAAAACGAAAAAACCCATGTTCGACTAAGTTGTTAACTCGCTGAATTCAAACATGGCAATTGTTATGAAGACTGCAAAAAAAACACAAGCGTTAAATTCAACCGACTTATTTTCAGGTAAAAATCAGCCACCGGTTCCTGAAAATTTTCAATTCGAGTTCGTGAATTTCAACCTTTTTCTTGAGTGGAACTCTCCAACGAACTTATCATGTCTCCCGCTCACTTACAATGTTTACAGGTTTATTTTGTAATGAGCAATAAGATACTTCAACAATTTATCGAAAAATAGTCAATCAACGACAGATTATCGAACAGCAGTTGATTTACTTGTACAATTTTTTTTTAATTGAACCATCTTTATTTTAATTAGATTTATTAGCATCAGAGGACAAGTACGGGAAGCTCTGATGCCATTTGCCCCCATTAATCTATTCTGATAAATTTTTGGGTTACAAGGCGTTCATAGCCATAAGAAGCAGGGGAAGGGAAACGATTGCCCCACGAAGTTGCAAAAAACTTGGGCAGATTTATATTTTTTCGGGCCCTGAGTATGCACTTTTTGGGCAGCAAGAAATTGTTTTATCTCTACTGCTGTAAAAAATTATTTTTCCGCATTTTTAAGGGGTAAAATTTATATTTTTATCTGTATATTCATCCTTCTTACTCGCAAGAAAGCGGCGGAAGCGCTATACATAGAGTAAGCAATTACTCCAAGCTGCTTCCAGAGATGCCAAGATGTCCGGATGTAATTTAATAGAGATAATTTAGAGCTGCTTACCAAGATTACCAAGCATGGGAAAGTGCCGTAAAGTGTCTTTGCCAAAGACACAACAGCATGGCCTGAGTGGGTTTTGAACCGAGGCCATGTTGATTATAAGCACGGGACTTTAACCACTCGACCACACTCCCGACAAGGTTAGTGTGTAAATACAAAGAATATTTAATTCTTCTTCTTCTTCTTTCGGCTTCTCCCTACTCGGGGTCGCCATAGCGCGACAGTAATCTCCATTTCACTCGGTCTACTTCATCTCCTTCCCTAGCTCCAACCCTTTCCATGTCTTCTCTCACCAAATCCATCCACCTTCTCCTTGGCCTTCCTCTTTTCCTTCTGCCTGGCACTGCCATCTCCATCATCCTTTTCCCCACGTAGTCTTCTTCTCTCCTTTTTACGTGTCCATACCAACGTAGCCTCACATTCTGAAGTTTTTCTCCCAGCTTTGCAATTTTGCAGTCCCTCTCACATATTCCTTTCTTATCTTGTCCTTTCTTGTCACTTCCAGTGCCCATCTCACCATTTTCAACTCTGCAACTTCCATTTTTCCCATTTGTCGTTCAGTCACTGCCACCGTTTCCATTCCATAAAGCATGGCCGGTCTAACAACACTCTTGTATATTTTACCCTTAACCTTTGCTGATAACTTCCTGTCGCACAGAACTCCAGATACCTTCCTCCAACTCATCCATCCTGCTTGGATCCTTCTCCTTACTTCTTCTTCACATCTTCCATCACAAAGAATATTTAATGTGAAGATTTAATTCCCATTTTAGGATTTATTTGGCATGTTTCAATTTACTTCTCTGTTACATTTAAAGCTGAAAAGTCAAGTGAAAACCAAAAAACATTCTTTAAATTCAATTTTATTCATATTTCGGCGTCTGCATGGGATGATTCGGCCGATCGTAGCATAAAATTTGGGCAAAATTGTTTTGCTCCATCAAAAGGCTTTGGTTTGATATGGTTGTTTGATATAGTTGATAGCTTTGATGGAAATCATTCGGCTTGTTGCATTGGGGCCTCGAAGATTTTGTGCAAGTAAAATTTCCGGGTCTATATAGTGGCATCAACGGTCTTGCTTTTAGTAAATCTTTGAATTTTACCAAATACTGCAGTTTTTTTGCACTTCTAAAAATAATCAGATAACTTAAAATACTATTAACCAATTTGATTTCAAAGAGAATGATAATTTTATGCACCAATGCATAAATCAGGACTAAAAACTCCTGATAGGGTGTCACACTTTATTCACAATGTAATCCTAATCTGATATACTGTATCTATAGTTAATTTCAGTCTTTGACTGTAACTTGAGATTATAATTAATTTGTGATTAAATAATTGGTATACCACCCTACTTAATTTATTCATTTGCAACTTATTCTGATAAGTGTACAATAATTATTCGTTTTGTCGTTTATAATTCAAATTGCATGGCAAACAGCTTAAGAGCATGTGACCTCTGAACAGTCTCGCATTTTTTGATCTCTCTCGAACTTTCAAGAATCGCTGAATAGAATTTTACAGCTTGAATCGAGACGTCAAATTACGTAATTTGTTCTTTGCCGCGTCTTCTGATTGGTTGGGGGGATGCTGTTCGACCGATTGTATACTTATTGCACTGGTTCATTAGAAAACTCCACCATAATCTTGAAAATTTTATTACTATCTGGCCTAACATATCTTATAAACAGCTTGCTCTTATAAATAGCGCGTTTTGTTTTTATTTTATTTCAGTTGAATCATTCGATTGCTGAGTGGTTGGAATCGTTTGCGTTGTTTAGCCTGTGTGGCCATAGTTGTGTGGCCATAGTTGTTTGAGGCTCAGTGTTGACGCTTTAGAACATTAATTCTATGAAAGAAATAAAATTGTTTTCATGTGCGTGTCATGAATTTCATAATGTATAGATTACTTTTTTCTGAAGTAGGTAAATATTTTTTATTACATTAAAACCGTGTTTTTTTCTATTCGTGGAGAGAATTTTTCAGCGAATCAATCCGCACTTAGCCAAAATAACTGTTTTAAGAATATCAGTCTCGCGGCAAACTATTTCTAGAGCCGGCATAAATAAACTCAGCTTTACTTCAACGAAGATATTTGGGTTATCTAGTTCAACTGATTGTTTTAGATTCTCAAGTAAAGTTGTAACAATGAGGAGTTTTTTGTGATTTTGTTTTTTTTTCGACAAATGTTCGCTTTTAAAACAACCAGATGTTTCGACACCATGCGGACATTATTCTTTTGGTTAACTTGAGTTTACTCGATATGCAATATAAAAAAGATAGGGCTTCACCTGCTTGCTTCTTTTTAAGAAGTAAATTGATACTTGTTTTGCATAATACGTATGATTTTTATTCATAATTTTTTCTCTCGAGACATTCTGGCAAAATCGATTTGTGCCATTTTAAAATTTTTTCGTTTTCTTACGGCTTTAAAGTGTTGGTTATTCTTTTAGCTGCTTTTTTGTTAAAATCTTCAAAGCAACCAAGACTTTATAAAATTGTAAAAATTTAAACTTTAACGGAGTTAAATTGAGATTTTCGATTGTTTCAAATAGTCTTTCTCTTTTTTTCTATTTGCTCTTGAAGCTACTTTTATTAAAATAAATATTTTATAAATACCTTATATTTATTTTTATTTTATATCTCATATCTATACTTATACTCCTGACTCACAAGAAAGTAAAGCAGGCGCTAATACGTAGGGTAAGCAATTACCCCAACCTGCTTTCGGAGATGCCAAGATATTGCTGTCCGGTTGAAATTTTGTATTTTAATTTTTTAGTTTTATAGAGATATGACTGCAATTTTAAACTGCTTACCAAGACCACCAAACTGGGGAAAGTGTCGCAAAGTGTCTTTCCCAAGGGCACAACAGAATGGCGCGATTAGGTTTTAAAACGGGGCTATGTCAATCACAATTACGGCGCTCTACTCACTTAACCGCGTTGCCGACTATGTAACATCTGCCGCCAGCAGGAAATTATTTGAAGTGTTACCCTTCATTCATAATCTAATCCTAACCTTAAAATTTTATAGTTGACTTTCAGTTTTTTAAAGTGATTTTTAAGCTTTTGATTATGATGTAATCTTTTTTATGGTTACGTATTAATTGTATAATTGGTACGCCCCTACTTAATTTATTTTGTTTTCAAATTGTTCTTACAAGTGTATTGCAAAGACTCGCTTTACTTTTCTATTCGTTGCGCATTGACTGTAATTTTGATATTTTTAGTAAGTTGTTTTCTACCGTATCTTCTGGTTGTATTGTGATGTCATAAACTGCTCTTTCCAAGTGCTAAAATAACATAAAAATTAATTTAAGAAGTAACATGGCCCGACTTTGTAATCAGAGTATGCTCAGGAATTGAATGAAGGAAAATTTTGGTATGGAATATGGAATTGTTAAAGTTTGGAATGGAATGAAAGATTTCATTAATGGAATTGACAAAATCGTATATACTTCCATACATTTTCTATACTTGCTTATTTTAATGTTGTTTTTATACCACGTGCAGTCAGTAAAGCCATTTTTGATCAAACGCACAAAATAATAAAAGAAAAAGTAATGGCCAAAGGTCTATCAAATGAATAGGGCAAGAAAAAAGCATGGAAGTTACAACCAGATTAGTGATATTTCAACTTTGACGTTTTAACAGTTTTCAACTTTAATATAGACCCAGTTTTAACGTTCACATCCGAGTGCCTAGTTTGCTTGCGGCGTGTGTCTCCTTTAGGAAACGTAGAGATAGATAACTTTCAAATAACCAATGGAATGGACGGAACCATAGCTCTTTTAATTTTTCGATAGTCTTTGAAGAGACCGTTTACTTGAAAATTCTTTCGGCCAACTTTCGTTTGAAGAATTCGTTGGCAAATGAAGAACTGCAAGAAAGCCGTGGTTTATGTACAGTAGTGTCGGAAGACATCGAAAGCAACGGCACCTCTGATTGGTTAAAGAAAGCGATCATGCGATTGGTTACGTACTCACTTGCGCCGCAAGCGAGAAAGCTTTAATCCATAGAAAAACTCTTTCTGGCGACAAAGAGAGGGTTTAAAAGACTCTATGAACGTGGCTTCGAGCGTTTCCAGGTGATCAACTTTTCATTTCGTCTATGAATTGAAACTTTCTTGCTTGTGGTGCAAGTGAGTGCGTAACCAATCGATGCTCACTTTCTCCAACCAATCAGAGGCCCCGTTGCTTTCGATGTCTTCCGACACTATATATAAACCACGGTTTTCTTGTAATTCGTCATTTGCCAACGAATTCTTCTGACAAAAATTGGCCGAAAGAATTTTCAAGTAAACAGTCTTTTTAAAGACTACCGAAAAATTAAAAAAGTTATAGTTCCGTCCATTGCATTGGTTATTTTAAATTTCTGCGCAACTAATAATTTATTCAAAGATAGACAACTTGCCCGGTTGCCCCGTCGTAGTGTTTAAATAACGTTAAACTTATAAACTGCATTATATTTAAAAAATTTATTTAATCTCTGAGCGGTTGAACATGAATGAAAAACACCCCAACAACTGCTAAAAAAAAAAAACAATAAAATTGTTAAGCTAATCAAATATTGATGCGGATTATCTACACATTTAAATGCACATATCCAAAATGAATACTAAACTTAGAGATCTATCACTCGGATGAATTAGACTTGCAAAAACACTTATTAAAATTTACATAGTATGAAATTAGGTTTTTTGATATTATATAAAGTATAGAAATGGTATAGAACATGAAATGGAAGAATTTTAGTATGAAATAAAATGGAAAATTTCTACTCTATTCCATAGCATGCCCTGCTTGAAACTTCGATTATTATCTCTTAACGTTGACTGATTTACAAATAACGTCGTATTTTTTATCGTTCATTCTAAGAATTAAGCGCTTAGAATCGCTTTATGTTTCTGTTGCCAATGTGTCTGTGTTTAAGGATCAGTGTTGACGCCTTGAAAATTAATTCTATGGTGAGATAGAAACGTTTTAGCCTGTTTGGAGGACGAACTATTAAGATTAATATTAGTTATCGGGGTGCTAATTTATTCTTATAGTTTGTCAGTACGAAGTCGTTGAATGATAATTCGCCATTGTTGGCACTGTCAATTGCTCAACTTGAAAGTCAAGTTTTATAAGCATTGATCAAGTTCTTTTGATTTTGTGAATATATTCTTTATAGTTAGAAATTGTGGTTTCTTGCTGTCTGTAGAGAGAATTTTTCTAGCGAATCCATTTGTACTTAGCCAGAACAAACTGATTTAACAACTTCAGTCTCGCGGCAAACTATTTCTAGAGCCGACGTAAATAAAAATAAACACAACTTTACTTCATCGCAGATATTTGGGTTACCTAGTTGAAATATTCCTTTTGGATTCCCGAGTAAAGTTGTGATGTACAGTCATAAACGCCTTTACTTGGGGAAAAATAATAACCTTTCCTTTTATTGCTTAACATTTTTCGGCCCATGAGTTCTCTTTTTCTTCTTGTTGTTGTATTTGGCCAAATAAACATTTTTAAATCGACCCTATTTTTACAATTTTTTCCAGTTGAGAGCAAGCCTTCTTGTTGTCTTCAAGCTTAGAACCAACAATTTTTCGAAGCCATTTTGATCAAATCAGCGCTTTTGCAATTTTATTCAAATGATGGGAAAACCATTCTTGCTTTAAAAAAAGCCGACTTGCAAATCTTACAGGCAATTGCAAAAATGTCTTTTGAGATTAACTCATGTTTACAAATCGTGCTTTTAAAAACTAATTTAACCTAAACTTTCAGCAGCTTTTGAGAAACTGTGTTTTATAAAAGTAAAATAAAATTTAAAAAAATATCTTAAAAATCGGAGGTCAAAATATACATTTTGTCGCTACTCCCACCCTACGTCATGTTCAACTAAAAGTTGCTCTCATCTTTGAGTCCTCTTTTAATTGACTTTGTAGCTAATGAGATGAATTATAGCTTACTATGGGTTTAGGTGAAGAGCGCGGATTTATAAAACTATTGTTAAAATAAATGTATTATTAATATGATATCATCCAATTAATAGGCTACAACAACGGTAGACTTTTACCGTTCTGTCCAACCCATACTTATCTTGGGGTAAAACTGGACAGATCGCTCACGTTTCGTCACCATTTAGTGGCATTGCGCAAAAAAATATCTTCGCGCGTCATACTGTTGAGGCGACTCGGGGGCTCGGGATGGGGTGCTGGTGCTAAAACACTACGCATAGTCACCTTATCTCTACTCTACTCAACAGCTGAGTACTGTGCGCCAGTCTGGTGTCGCAGTGCTCACAATCGCCTCATCTTACCGTGGATCTCTGGACCCTGATCATATCTTGTATGGTCTTTTAAGTGGGTCCTCAGATACTCGCTAAGTGAGACTAAGATCCAGACGCCCGTTTGTGCCAGGTGCGCGGAATATTTTGGACAACCTTGCCAGACTTGGCATCCGCGCTTCTGAATGGACAAATCACAAATGGAACGCGGAGTACTGTGAAAATGCTTCCAGGCTCCGTGCTTTTGTCCGGACCGGTGCCAGGCCTGTTGGGATGGGCTTACCCCGAGCAGCTTGGGTTAAGCTCAACCGCCTGCGGACTGATGTTGAGCGATTCTATTCGTCCATGCACAAATGGGGTCTCGCTCTTTTACCGAACTGCGAGTGTGGCGCCTCTGAACAAACCGCAGACCATGTACTAACAGCGTGCCCTATACATCGGCCACCACATGGAGCACGAGGTCTGACGGTTTTGGATGACAAAACTCGATGCTGGCTTAATAACATCACTGCCAGCATTTGATTTAGGCAGTGCAGCAGTCTAGGGTAATAAAAGGATAAACCCTCGGCCCCAGTCCTGTGTCTGACCTGGAGTGGATATCCTTCAAACGATGACGACGACGACGGCGATCCAATTAGTCTGCGTCAGTGTGTCGACCATTGTGTAGTGCATAGCTTTCTGGAATTAATAGCAAAAGTCATGGATTTAAAATTCAATTAGTAAGCAGCACTGGTATTTGTCAGGAAGGGCGTCTCGTATCTAAAGTACAAATGCCAAATCAGTGTAAAGATAAAAAATTAAAGTCACTGCTTAATCCGGAAAAATCCGAAAGTAAACGAAGAAAAAAAATGTAGGCCTAGTGTTATATAGTAGCCTATTTTTAATTGTTTACTAAGTTTTAAAAAATATAAAACTTATTTTCTACATCCCAATGAAGGTTTTGTCAAATATTTCTTTATTTTGTAGTAAATCATTACCCATTTCAAGATGGCAGAAGGTACTCGATTGTCAGTCGGTTTCCAAAACAACTTGCATTTTCTCAATTACAAACGTGTTTATTGAATATTGGCTCGGCGTGGCTTCCCTGCACCACAACTGTTCTAGCAACATCCAGCGAGCATCAACAGTGGCATCACCTTTGCACCAGAGTAAAGAAGTTTGCAGTTTAAATTTTTAAAGTTACTTTCTAATCCTTGCGTTGGTGTTTGAAGAAAAGCGTTTGGCTGTGTCTAATAAAAAAATTACTCAAATAAATAACTAACTATTGAAAAATAACAATAAAGGATGACTTAAAATATAAAAACACACAAAATAAAAAAAATCAAATTCATAAAATTAAAGAAGAGCTCTATAGTTGCCAATATGGAGGTAATGAAATTTATAAAATGGTGAAGGTCTAGCGGTAAGCGTTTCATTTTTTTGTTTATGGTCTTATGGTCTCTCCAGTCTGACTTGTTTTTTTTTTGTAGTTTACGCACACAATAAAGTTTGTTGACTTTCACTACACATAAACTGACTGACGTCTTGACAACGCTTCATGCTTCCTGTTGTTAAAAAGTGTGGCGAGATAGGAAAACAATATTTTTAGCTTATCTTTATTTCATTTCATTTCATTTTTATTTCATATCTATTTTCCTCCTAACTTGCAGGAAACGACGGAGGCGCTAATACAAAGTATAGGGAAAGCAATTAACCCGACCTGCTTCAGGAGATGCCAAGATATTGCTATTCGGTTGAAATATTTTATTTTGTTTTTTATTTTTATTGAGATACGACTGGAGTTCAGAATTACTTGCCCAGACCAACAAGCAGGAGAAAGTGCCGTGAAGTGTCTTTCCCAAGAACACAGCAAAATGGCGCGAAGACCATGTCAATCACAATCACAGCGCTCTTAACCACGCAATCACGGTGCCGATAAAGATATTGTTGTCCGGTTTAGATCTCGGATCAAACGGATACCCGCCTGCAGACATGTATATGTAACAAATGGATTTAATCCTTTAATTTGGAAACTCTGCAGTCCAATTCGACACGACATTTTATAGACAAATCAGCAAAACCAATAAAAAAGCCCCTCAATCAAACCTGAAAAAACTTTTTATCACAAAAAGCCAAAAAACGGGATGGGTGGCGCACGTGAATTGTGATATTACTGGAAAGTAGAGATGAACATGAACCGGATCCGGAGCCAAATCAGAGCCGGAATGAGACTGTTTTTGGTCAAAGCCGGATAATTTGAACTGACATTTATTTTAGGTTACGATCGGATTGGATCGGACTGTCGGATCTGACAGTCGAAACGCATTATTCTATAACTGACTGCATTGTATTTTTAAGCAAGTATTAAAAAGTTTAAATGCCAGCAAATCAAAATTCTGGTAAAAAGTTAAGTCTAATTTAGGAATTCTCCATTATTTATGGTTTGGATTCTGGACCAGTCAATTAAAAAAACAAAATCTTTCTGGTGGTCAGCCACTTCTAGACCAGAAAGTCTGCCGGAGCGCCGGAGCTTTTTTCCTGGGAAAGGAAAAGAATTCAAAAAAAGGCAGGCCAGCAAAAGCAAATTTTGGTAACCATGTTACAATTTGAAATTTTAATTGACTGATAGAATTTTAGTTTGCGCAGGACAAACCGATATTTTCGAAAAAGTTTTATTCTGCTAATCTGTTATCTTGGTTTGCGATCAATTTTTCGCCCAACTTGTTTTAGTAAACCCAGAGCTCAAAATCTTAATCTTAAAGGTGAGTTGCATCTTGTAAAAGCCTTTAAGTTTACTCTACCATGACTACTCACAACAAGAGCCGCAGTAATAACCAATTTTACACAGGTTTTTCTCAATTAGCCTACGCATTAAAAAAGGGGAAATATATGAACTGGTTATTAAACCTAAAACTACCCAACATACCCCAACTAAACGTTTGTATGAAGCATCAAAGCAAGTTTTGAAAACATTTAACAATTGCGTCGTCTATGCGAGGGAGCCAAAGGCAGATAGATGCTGATCAAATTGATTTTGCTTTGATATATCAATAAATGTTTTCCACATGCCAATCAGTGAATAGTTTTTAAATACCCATAATACAACGCTGGCTGAAACATTTAAGCTATCATGAATACCAAAGTGTTAAATAGATAGAACAATAAAAAATAAAAGAACTATTAACAATAGCGTAAAAGAGAAAACGTAATTACATAAGCATGAGTAGCCTTTTAGATCAAAATATGATGCCAATTAAACGCTGCACGATTAATGTGACCCGAAATAATTTATTAGTGTTTCGCTTGCTTTGGCAGTCATCTGCAACAGCTTATAAATAGATATTTTCAAACAAATTCATATGAATGTTTGCGAACATTCGATTATTGAAACTGTTATCTGTCGTAGTGCTTCGAAGCTATATTTTGATTCTTCTTATAAGAGTGAAGTTCCTTTCTGTAGAAGTCCAAACGAGAGCTACACCGCAGTAAATTTGAAGCGATTTATGCATTTCCGGAAGGCATTTCTTGCTTGTTGGGTTTTTGTTTAGCACTTCGCACACTGTTGATATCTTTTTAAATTTTTTTAGAAGCGTTGTACTTTCTTTTGTAGATAACTTAATATGAACCTATAGGTCTGCAAGTTCTTCGGCAAGCATATCAAAACAAACAAGACTCTTAAAATGTTACGTTACCATTGCAATCATGCTACACATATGTATCACTGTCTCTTAAAAGGTTAAGAACGTCAAACGTTTCGTTTTGATACTTTTTTTTCAAACTTTAAAGTCGGTTGCTAGTGAGTATTAAGAAGCCTAATCTGAAATTTGTATTGCTTGTTAAAATTAGATTAACGCCATGATTTCTTTGCTTCTAAATCAAATTTTTTTATAACTAGGCTTATTATTAGAAATTTTTGCTCTTTGTACGCATTTAAAAATTTTCTGATATTTTATTTATCTTTTAAAACACTTGGTTAATTGTTGTATCTGGCTCTCTGCCGTTAGTTAATGTATTTGTAAAACGGTTTATGAACAATTGTTGGTAACAATTGTTCGAATTGACAAATGTTTGAAAATATTTATTTTATTAACGCTCATTTTGCTTTTTTTAATGAATGTCTAACCCTAACCCTATTGTTCATAAAATATCGGTTTTTGTTATCTAATAATTATCAATATTAATAACATTCTCTGACTATGGCTCGGATGTTTGTATTAATTATCTTCTTTTTGCTTTTCTTTTCTTATTAATATCACATCGCTTTTTTTAAAGGTACAGCGACCATGCACAACTGACGTTGCGCATGTAATAACGTACTTCGTTTAGTCGCTGCTTCCTTATTCACAATCTTTATTTTTACATGCATTGTGATTAATTTCAAGTTGATTGTGAATAAAAATGAAAATAAATAAAAAATAAATAAATTATCCGTTTGAACAATTGTTTTCGAACAATTTTCCAATCACGCTTGTTTTTAAATTATATCTTTTAGATTTGCTATTGGTTACCAAAACCCAGCCATCAGAGGCAGATTTATGTTTTTCTTGATGCCGGCCCCAAGCCCGGATAAATGGGGAGGGTTGTGGTAGGAAGGGCATCCGGCGTAAAACTTTTTCCAGAATATACAAATGCGTATTATTATTAATAAATCCATACCAGATCGGTCGCGGCCCGGGTTACCAACGACCGTTTCAGGTGTTGCACATCAGGGCATTTGTGGAAATTATGCTACTGCTGAACATAGTGAAAACAAGAGCAGAAAGAAAGGAGAAAGGCGAGTGAAGACGCAGCAGGAAGTATGGAAAGAAAGATGCTCACTCATAAGGGTGGATACCTCAAATATTGGAACAATGACTGGAAGGGAAAGAGAGCTGGCGGATATGATGGAGCGAAGGAATGTAGACATACTGTGCCTACAGAAAACAAAGCGGAAAGAGAGTAAAGCAAGGAACATTGAAGGTGAATGCAAATTTTTTTACAACGGAGCTGATGGAAGAAAAAATGGAACAGGGACAGTGCTGAGGGAGGAACTGGTTTAAAGTGTCCTGGAGATGAAGAAGGTGCCAGACGACTAATGGCCATGAAACTGGAGGTAAAAGGGTCCATTCTAAAGATAGTAAGCGCGTATGCTCCACAGGTTAACAACAGCATGGAGGAGAAAAATGAATTTTGGGAAGATCTGGATGGGTTAATAGAAAGTGTATCAAAAGAGGCAAGGATAGTTCTTGGTGCAGACCTTAATGGATATGTGGGCGAAGGAAACATAGGGGATGAGGAAATAATGGGGAGGTACGGTGCTGAAACGAGAAATAAAGAAGGAGCAATGGTTGTGGATTTTGGGAAAAGAATGGATTTAGCAATTGTCAATACTTATTTTAAGAAGAAAGATGAACACAGGGTGACGTATAAAACTGGCGGAAAAAGTACCCAAGTAGATTATGTAATGTGCAGAAGTAAGAACTTGAAGGAAATATACGATTGTAAGGTAATAGTGAATGAGTGCGTCGCAAAGCAGCACCGTATGGTGGTATGCAAAATGGCTCTTATGGTGAAAAAGAAAAAAGCAGAGAAAGTAAAGTCAAAGATACAATGATTGAAACTGAAGGAGACAAGCTGTCAAGAAGCGTTTAGACAAGAGGTGACCAGGATTTTGGGAGGCAAGGATAAGTTACTTGATGAGTGGGACAAAACAGCGGAAATGCTTAGAAAAACAGCTGAAACTGTACTGGGAGTACATTTGGAAAAAGAAAAGGAGACAGGGAGACATGGTGGTGGAATGAGGAAGTTCAGGAGAGCATAAAAAAAAAGAAAGAAGCAAAGAAAGCATGGGACAAAATAAGAGATGGAAATACTAAAAAGGTATACAAAGAAAAGAAGAGTAAAGTAAAGAAGGCAGTTGCGATGGCAAAGGGACGTGCGTATGACGATTTGTATGCTAGATTGAATAAAAGAAGGGGAAAAAGAGTTGTACAGATTGGCTAGGCAGACAGACAGAGCTGGGAAAGATGTACAGCATGTGAGGGTTATAAAGGATAAAAACGGTAATGTTATGGCAAATTTGAAAGCTGTGTTAAAGTGATGGAAGGAATACTTTGAAAAACTGATGAACGAGGAAAATAACAGAAACCCTAGAACAGAGGAAGAAGAAGTGGTTAACGAAGAGGTAAATTGTGTCAGTAGAAAAGAAGTGAAGAATGCAGTGAGAAGGATGAAAAAAGGTAAAGTGGTTGGGCCAGACGAGTTGCCAGTAGAAGTTTGGAAGTGCATGGGAGAGATGGGGATAAAGTTTTTGACCAGACTGTTCAACAGAATGTTAATGGGTAAACAGATTTTAAAAGAATGGAGAAGGAGTTTATTTATCCCAATCTATAAAAGTAAAGGGGACGCACAGTGCTGTGGAAACTACAGAGGAATAAAGCTAATGAGCCACACAATGAAGGTATGGGAAAAAATTATTGAAGCCAGGCTAAGGGATAGAGTAGAGATCAGCAAACAGCAATATGGATTTACTCCAGAAAAGGGAACCACCGATGCAATGTATGCCTTAAGAATGTTGAGAGAAAAGTACAGAGAAGGTCAAAGGGAGCTACATTGTGTATTCGTAGACCTAGAGAAAGTTTACGACAGGGTCCCGCGGGAAAAGCTGTGGTACTATATGAGAAAATCAGGAATACAGGAAAAGTATGTACAACTTGTACAGGATATGTATGAGGGAAGCGAAACAGTGGTGAGGTGTGCAGTAGGAACTACAGAAAGTTTCAAGGTCAAGGTTGGACTACAACAGGGATCGGCGTTAAGTCCGTTCCTGTTTGCAGTGATAATAGACAGGCTAACGGATGAAGTAAGGAGAGAACCACCGTAGACGATGCTGTTTGCTAATGATATTGTGATTTGCGAAGAGACCAGGGAAGAAGTGGAGCAAAGATTAGAATACTGGAGGTATGCATTGGAAAGAAGAGGGATGAAAGTAAGTAGGTCAAAGACTGAATATCTGTGCATAAATGGAGGAAATGACAACGAAACAGTGAAGATGGAGGATACAAAAGTACCAAGATAAAGGAATTTAAGTATTTGGGATCAACAGTGCAAGAAAGTGGTGGTTGTAAGAGGGAGGTAAAGAAGAGAGTGCAAGCAGGATGGAACGGATGGAAAAAAGTATCGGGAGTAATCTGTGACAATAGGTACAGCTAGAGTAAAAGGAAAAGTGTACAGTTCAGTGGTGATACCAACAATGGTGTATGGACTTGAGACGATGGCAGTCACAAAGAAACAAGTGGAAGAGTTGGAAGTCGCAGAGACAAAAATGTTGAAGTTTGCCATGGGAATGACGAGAAAAGACAAGATTAGAAACGAATACATCAGGGGTACAGTTAAAGTAGAACGGCTAGGAATAAAGATAAGGGAGGGCAGACTAAGGTGGTATGGACATGTCATTAGGAGAGAGCAAGAATATGTAGCAAGAAAGATGATGAAAATGGAGTTGCCGGGAAGGACAAGAAGAGGAAGACCAAGGAGAAGATTTTTGGATGTGCTGAAGGGGGATATGGAGGAGGTTGCTGCGAAGGAGACGGACGTTGAAGACAGGATGCTTTGGAGGAAGATAATAAGCTGTGGCCACCCCTGACTGAAGGGAAAGGCCGAAAGGAGAAGAAGATTGGTTATCAAGCTTTGCATAAAAAAGTCAGTCAAATTTTATTCCCATTACTAATCGAAGAAAATGTTTTATATTAACTTATTTACACCACGGAAAAAGGACCTTGCAACAAAGCAGAAACAGCAAACAACAAAAAATAACACTAAGTATTACAAAGGATTTGCATGGTTATATCACCTAAGAACAAATTAAAAGGGAAAAACAAACGTACAAATACAAGAGAGATTAACACAGTCAAGTTAATTTAGGTCAATATTATTTGATGGTTTGTAATCTCATTACAATTCGCCTATCATATTCCCTACCTTGCCCAAGGGTGCCCGGTAAGAAGTTGCAATCAAGTATCTTTATTTATCACAATTTATGTTAATAAAGTTAATGATTATATTTTGATATTAATAAAATTTATAAACATAAGTTGTAATGAATAAAGCGTTTAGACTAACGTCTCACACTGGGCACGACGGCAACATCAACAAAACTAGTGAAGAAAAGTTTTAATATTTGCATAAAACAATTAAAATAGAAAAAGTCCTGGATCTCACGAAAGTAACCGCAACACAAAAATATAAAAAAAATCTACTTCGGGAACCATTATCGAGTCTTATTCAAATAGAGAGTTTATTTGAATTAAAGCTTCGGTAGTTCCTGAAATCGATTTTTATTATATTATTGTGTAAACAATTTTTTAATAAATTTTAATTTTAAAGATTTCTTGCTGTGGTAACTTTCGTGAGCTCCAGGTCTTTTCCTATTTAGATTCTAATATGACAATTTCCTGAGTCTTGGTCCACTGCTAATCATTTCTCTGCAAGACGATTCAGTAACTTGTAAGAATGAGGTTGAGTGCAAGAATCTTTGTTTTCAATATTATTATATTTTAGTCATTTTGTCTCCTCCTAATTTCTTTGTAAAACTGGTCAACAAGAAGCTGTTCGTCCAGCTTGCCGGGGAAAGGGACGATCAAGCAATGCTTACCTTGATGAAAATGACATATCAGGTTAGTGGGTCCACAACTTGCATGTGTTAATCATGGCCTTGCGGACGTTTACGCAAAACTATAGGCTGGTGTTTGAAATAGAAAAAAGCAGTTTTAAGTTATCATGCACTACAATTAATTATCACAACTTTACTTGGGAATCCAAAAGGAATATTTCAACTAGGTAACCCAAATATCTGCGATGAAGTAAAGTTGTGTTTATTTTTATTTACGTCGGCTCTAGAAATAGTTTGCCGCGAGACTGAAGTTGTTAAATCAGTTTGTTCTGGCTAAGTACAAATGGATTCGCTAGAAAAATTCTCTCTACAGACAGCAAGAAACCACAATTTCTAACTATAAAGAATATATTCACAAAATCAAAAGAACTTGATCAATGCTTATAAAACTTGACTTTCAAGTTGAGCAATTGACAGTGCCAACAATGGCGAATTATCATTCAACGACTTCGTACTGACAAACTATAAGAATAAATTAGCACCCCGATAACTAATATTAATCTTAATAGTTCGTCCTCCAAACAGGCTAAAACGTTTCTATCTCACCATAGAATTAATTTTCAAGGCGTCAACACTGATCCTTAAACAGCTTAAACACAAGCACACGGACAACAAAAACACGAAGCGATTTCTTAACACCTATTTTAATCAAATGAATGACAAAATTTACCAGGCTATTTAAATAAATCAGTCAACGCTACACGACAACAATCAAAGCCACTAGGTCGGGGCATATTTCTTAAATAAATTATTATATTACTTTAGCAATCGGACAAAGCAGTCTATGACATCATAATACAACCAGAAGATACGGTAGTAAGCAAGTTACATCACAGGAAATGTCAAATCAGCTGTTAAGTTGATGCTGTTAAGTTAAAGAATTCTACTTTTTTGTACTTTCACTTTCTGATTATCTTATGCATGTTTTAACATCTGACGTTGCACTACTTCTCCCTTTTCTTGATTTCTTTAATATTTATAATTTTTTCGTTAAACTGTTTAATAATAATTGAGAATAAAATGAAATGAATGAATGAATAAAGATTCTGATCAATCGTTTTTTGAACATTTATAACAAAAAAGAGAAAAAAATACATAACGAGCGCTGTCGTCGTTTGGAATGGCATCCAGTCTGCTCAGTCACTAACAGGAATGTGGTCAAGCAGTGGCGTATCTACGTAAAATGGCGCCCATGGCAAAGTTTGAAAATGCGCCCCCCAGGCTCAACTTGTTTCTTTTTCCAGTTTATAGGTTTTTTCGATCTAATTCGTTGTTTTTGCAATCAAATTCGTTCTTTTTGCAATCAAATTCGTTTTGCAAAAACTTTTATATATATATCTTTGTATAGGGTCTCCCGATAGGGTCTTATACATATATAGATAATCTGGGTCTCTGTATTAGGTCTCTATAATTAGGTCTCCATAGTCTACAGTCTCCATAATTAGGTTTCTATAATATAGTCTCCATAATATATATATACTGTAGATAGGTATATAGACCTATCGGAGACCCTATATGGAGAGCCAGTATTATGGGGATTATATTATAGAGACCATATTATGGAGACCTAATATCTATTATTGAGACTACATTATGGAGACCTAATTTTGGAGACGTAATAATATGGAGACCTATTGCAGAGACCCTACATTATTTATATATTTGATAATATAGAGTCTATATATTTGATAATATAAGGTCTCTGTATTAGGTCTCCATAATTAGATCTCCATGATTTATATATTCTCCATAATTAGGTTTCTATAATATAGTTTCCATAATATTAGGTCTCCAAAATTAGGTCTCCATAATGTAGTCTCAATAATAGATATTAGGTCTTCATAAAATGGTCTCCATAATGTAGTCTCCATAATACTGGGTCTCCATATAGGGTCTCTGATAGGTCTATATACAGGGTTGCCATCAACCTAGACTGAAAACTAAGGACAACCACAAAAAAACAAAGATTTTAAAGACACAAAGTTTTTAAACAATTTATTCGTCTAACACCATGAATCACGTATCATATTTTGCACTGAAAACAATCTGCACCAACAAGGGTTTATTGTTAGAAAGTAGATTGTACATCTCACAGCAACTCATGTCTAAATTTATTTTAACTTGTAGGATGGATTTCACTGTCTTTTCACTGAGTTTGTTTCTGTCCTTTGTCCACTGCGCTGAAACAAGTGAAAATATGCGCTCTACACATGCATTGCTGACAGGAATAGAAAATACAACACTTATCAATTGATAAAGAAGAGGAAAAGAGGTGTTTTTGGTAAAAATTTTTACCCAATTGTCCTCAGCGCTCTCTTTGAAAAAATCATCTGGAGCTTCTTTAAGAAAAGCGTTGATTGTCGACACCTCGTCAAAGAGCTCATCCAACAAGGCAATCTCCGGAACGAGTTGTTTTGCCAACTCTTTAACTTCTTCATACTCGATTGTTTTGTCTCTTAACATTGTCCAGTTCATGTGCGTTGGGTGCTTCTCAAGGCAAAGCCACTTGTCAATATATTGTAAAGTGATGTTGTAGAACTCTCGGAAGCTCACCATGAGGATTTCAGCACGCTTGTCATCGATGCTTCTGAGTAGTTCTGATGTTCTTGCTCCAAAAAAATCTGAAATCTGCCTCTAAACTACTTTGCACTTGAACGATGAAACTATTTCTGTGAGTTGTGGAAACAGCGCATTAGTCTTTTGTACAAGTAGAATTGGTTCTTTAAACAGTAAAAGAGCACTGTTTAAGAAGCATAAGACAACCAGTGATTCGTCTGATTTGAAAAATTTACTCAAAATTCGAGGTGGATGTTTCAGCGAGGAGAAATGCGCTTTGAGTGGCTCCCAAAGATTGATCATTCTCTCAAGCACAACATTCAATGTGAGCCATCTGGTCGGAGTGTGAGTCGGCAAAGTTGCATAGTCGGCATCAAGTTGTTCACAAAACTGCTTGAGCCTCATTGCACGGCTTGTTTGACTTTTAAAGTGGCTGCAAATTTTCAGAACGATTGTTTCTATGTCAACAGTCAAACATTCCGATCCCTTTTTTGTTGCATTATGCAAAACATGCCCGCCGGCAACCAACTGGAATTAGACATTTTGTTCCTACTTTGAGACGATAGAAAATGTTGTTTTGCCCACCCTGTTGGGATCCACCAAAGTTTACTGGTGCATTGTCAGCACAAAAAGAAGTTAGTCGCTTTCAGTCTAGACTGTTCTCCTGGAGGGACTTTGAGATAAAGTTCACAATATGCGATGAGGATTCGGATGGCAGTGATTGGAGATCAAGAAGATGCACTCTAACACCGACTTTAGCGTTGAAGTACCTGATTACCAGAGAAAACAACTTCAATTCATTGTGGTTTGAAGCATCAACTGAGATTGAAAACGGCTGTGTACCTAATTCGGATAAAATCGTTTTTTGAGCATAAGGTGCTAAAACTCTAGTGATTATGCTTGCAGCTTTGGTTCTTGCAGACGAGAATTTCTTGGCGCTACTTGAGTCTGAGAACATCGCTTTAAACAAATTTGACGTACAATCGTTAGAAAGAAATGACTGCTGGTGCTTCACCGTATGAAATGCCCAGGTACCCTCAGCAGCAGCTGCGTTGTGATCATCGGCTGTTGGCGCAGATTGACTTTTGAAAAATGTCTTCATAGATTGATTTGACTGAAGTATTTGAGCAGATTTTTTGTGTTTTCGAGTTTCGATATGAGCTGAAATAGCAGCTTTTTCGATACATTCCAGGTTAATGTCATAATTGCAGACACTGCAGTGGGCAAAGCACTCGCCTTTAAAACTTCGCTTGACTCCATTAAATTGTTTGCAGTATTCTTCAAGAAAAAGGTTTTTTCGCTTGCTCATTTTGAAGTCTTTGATAGCTAAATTTAAAATGCATGCAACTGATTGCTGAAAGTCTAACTCTGCTCAATATTATCAGAATATATTAAGCGCAAGAAACCTTTTTTAATTTTACTAGGATTTACAGAAACCCCTGCCTATGTCTTCCTGGCACACACAAACCACTTGGTTTAATTTTATTATAGACTTCCAATACTCCACGAGCTACTGTCACGAGAGAATTAAGAAAAAAGGCACTTATCTTTTCTAGAGCGACACCTACTTTTTCACAATGCCTAGTGTCTTTCTCGTTTGTGACGAGACTTTTGATGGTATCACAAAATCGGTAAAATACAAAAATACCAGCGAAGAGATGACAAATCTTTCTTTCATATCTTTTCTGCAATGTAAACCTGATCATTTTACTATTGAAAATAAGACAAAATAAGGACAAGACAAAAAAATAAGGACATTTCTTAGAAATAAGGACAAAACTATTTTCTAAGACACGGACCACAAAAATAAGGACAAATCTTAGAATTAAGGATGATATGGCAACCCTGTCTATATACTTATCTATATATACGTACATTATGGAGACTATATTATAGAAACCTAATTATGGAGACTATAGACTATGGAGACCTAATTATGGAGACCTAATATTATCGAGAGTTAATACAGAAACCCCATATTATCTATATATGTATACAGACCCTATCGGGAGACTCTATACAAAGATATATATATATATATATATATATAAGTTTTTGCAAAACAAATTTGATTGCAAAAAAAACAAATTTGATTGCAAAAAGAATGAATTTGATTGCAAAAACAACGAATTAGATCGAAAAATCTTGTATATTGAATTGCTTTTTGTCAACCACGCAATATAATTAGGTAACAAGAAATTTAATAACGATACTAAACAATAAGCAACAAAAAATTCGGACGGTCGCTCAATAACAAGGTCTTACAACAGTACTTTTCGTGCCTTTCTTGACGCAAATTTGTCAATAATTTTATCAAAATTAGTTTTCTTTGTTTCATCCCTCTCTATACTTAATAAAGCTAACGTCACTGTCAATTGTGCGCAGTGACAGAACGAACGGCATTAATCGTTGGCTGACAATTTTTAGCAACTGTTGTTGAATTGCGATAATTGTACGTTATTATTTAAGTAAAAATACGAGTTTCAATTATTTCCAAGTTGAAATGATTTTATATAAACTTTGTACAATTAAAAGTAGTTTTCCCCCTTTTTGCGCCCCTGTCCAAACGGCGCCCATGGCACGAGCCATGGCTGCCATACCCTAGATACGCCACTGGGGCCAAGGGTTTTCACTTTTATTACCCCAGGCTGCTGTACTGCTCGGCCCGGATCAGATGCTGGCAGTAATGATGTTAAGACAGCATCAGGTTTTGTCATTCAAAACCGTCAGACCTCGTTCTCTGTGTTGTGTCTAATGTATGGAGCACGTTGTTAAGACGTGGTCTGCGGTTTGTTCAGAGGCGCTGCACTCGCAATTCGGTGAAAGAACGAGACCCCAACTGTCCATGGACGAATGGAATTGCCCGACACCAGTCCGCAGGCGATTAAGCTTAACCCAAGTTATTCGGGACAAACTCATTCCAACAGACCTGGCACTGGTCCAGGGTATGAAAGCATGAAGCCTTGATGTATTCACACGGTAGTCCGTGTTCCATCTGTAATTTTTCCACTAAGAAGCGCGGATGTCTAGTCCGGCAAGGTTATTTAATAAATCCAGCGCAGCTATCACAAGCAGTCTATCTTGGCAAGCATTTGCGGACCCACTTAAAAGTCCATACAGCGTATTTTCAGGGCCCAGAGATCAAGCACAAGCCAAGGAGAGTGTCGCTCCTAGTCAGCAAATCTCAGCTTCAGCTGGATGGATACCTGAAAGTATGGCTAGGTGGTCCGTTGGAATGGGACGCAAGTATCCAGTGACTATGCACAAGGCATCATTCAAAACACTGTCTATGAAGCAAGTGTGATCGCTGCGACAGACTGATTTGCAGTACTGAGCTATTGAGTAGAGCAGAGATAAGACAGTGTGTTTGGTAGACAGATAAGAAGGGTAAATGACATTATCGAGCCACTTGTAGGGAACACAGAGCAAAGATATTGGTCGATAACGTTTTATGTCCCCTACGGGCTTCATTGGCTTTGAGATCGCGACTACAAGCGCTCTTCTCCAAATCTTAAAATTTTTGAGTCGACGCAAACAGGAAAAAAGGAAGTCCTGGTTTTAACGGATTAATGAATTTTTTTGTGAGAAATTCTCAGATATAACGATTGGCTCTGGTGTTGTGACTCTTCAAAGGTTAGACATCTCTCAAGGAACAAGTCAAGATGACGTGCGATCAACAGCTTCGTGAATCGTTCTTTTCTGAATAACTGAGATACAATAGCATCAGCTGAAACAGAACCGTGACCCGACAGTTGATCGAACGACAGTTGATCGAACGACACTTGATCGAAACAACACTTGATCGAAAGGACATTTGATCTATTTAAATTTAAGCTTAATTTAAACTGTAAATTTAAGCTTTTAATTATAATGTAGTGATTGCATAATCGGTACACCAACCCCCACTTGATTTATTTGTGTGCAAATTGTTCTCATAAGTGGAGTGTTTTATCTCAATATGTTACTTAAAAAAATCTCATATCTCGGTAACTGGCAAAGTGGTAGGATAAAATTGGTTTTGTTGGATAGGAAAAATCTCCAATTTTTTTGTTTTGCCAGACCATTGTTATGTTACAATCAAAATTTCAGCTTTTTGCGTAAAATATCATTTCCATCAATTTGCCTCTTATTTACTTGAAATGTTTTTTACTGGAAAGAAAAAAGCGTTTTGTGTTTTGGAATTTGATAAAAACAACTCGTGGACATATGTTTAACGTAAATTTTGACAGAATTTTTAAAGCAGCCACCAGACCGATGTACCATACAGAAATGGCACGCAAAATTTAAGGAGGAGGTATGTTTGTGCTCCCGGAAAAGAATTGCCCCATCACCTTCAACTGAAGCGATCGAAAGAGTTCAAAACATCTTCCAGCGGAGCCCTAGGAAGTCAATTAGAAGAGTTAGTCGTGAACTTCAGATGTCTTCAACAACCGTTTGGCCAGTGATAAGAAAACACCCGCATATGATACCTTATAAACTAGATTTGCTCTAGCATTTAAAGGACACCAACAAACCAGCTCGCGAAGACTATTGTACCCAAATGCAGGCGATGTTGGAAGAAGACGGATTTGATGACCGTCTTTTGTTTAGCGACGAAGCCACCTTTTTCCTAACTGGCAAAGTCAACAAACACAACACACACATATGGGGAACTGAGCACCCTCATTCAATTCTGAAGCATATGCGAGATTCTCCTAAGATGAACATGTTCTGCGCCATATCGGAGAAGCATGAGCAGTGTTTTTTTTAAGGTTTGGCTTGAGGAACCTCTAAGCAATTTTGAACGACCGCTAATTTTTTCCTATTGTTTCTGAGCGTACTTATCTTTGTTTACACTATTGTAGAAGCAGATTTTGAGAGACCGCTGGACAATTTTGAGAGACCGTTTCGGTTCCTCAAAACGCCTTAAAAAAAACACTGAGCATGAGTATGGGCCTTTCTTTTTTGAAGGAACAACAATCAACAATGAAGCGTACCTTGATATGCTGCAAAATTGATTGATGGAACTTTTGTTTGAAGGAGAGCAAGCAGACTTTATTTTCCAACAGGATGGGGCACAACCTCACTGGAGTCTCATTGTTAAGGCAGTATCTGAACGCTACTCTGCATAGCAGATAGATCGGACGTGCCGAAAATGATGATTGTATGCTCCTGCATTGGCCCCCAACATCTCCAGACCTAACTCCATGTGACTTTTTTCTCTGGGGCTATGTAAAAGGCTTGGTCTACGTTCCTCCTCTTCCAACGTCAGTGGATAATCTGAAGACTCGGATAACTAAGGCTTGATGACCATAGATCTCGATATGCTTGTTCGAGTTTGGCAAAAAATGGAATACCGTTTTGATGTGTGCCATGTAACCAAGGACTCGCATATTGAACATTTATGAAAAGTTTAATAAAACGTTTATTTCTTTGAATTTTGCGTTCAAGTTTTTGCTGCGTAAACTTAAAAACATTAGTTTTCAGCAAAAAAAGTTTAGTTTTCATATCTCCAACAGTTATTGAGATATAAATTATCATAAAGTGACATAGTGAGATGAAACATCTGTAAATATCCGTTTTGTCGTTTTTAATTCAGAGCGCATGGCCAGTAGCTTATGGTGTCGTGAACTTTGGACAATTTCAGCTTTTTATCTTTCTCTCAAACATTCAAGAAACGCCGAATGGAATTTTACAATAGATTCGAGACTTCAAATTATGTAATTTGTTTACTGTCGCGTCTGATGGTTGGTTGATTGTGAATTCCGGTTAGAGCGCTGAAATTTCATTATTAATGCGCAACGTGGCCCGATCCTTACATATAATGCTGTATTTTTTCATTTATTTCAGTTGAGAATTGCTTAGAAAAAGTTTTGTCTTTCTTTGCCTGTGCGGTAACGTTTAAGTTGTTTAAGGATCAGTGTTGTCGCTTTAAAGATTAATTGGATTGCTATTGAATCATTTTGAATTATTGTCGCCTGTATGGAGGGCGAGCTATTATTGGAGTGCTTATATTTTATAGTGGCTTCTATTTGCAGATGTTGGCGCTGTAAAATGATTTGAAGTCCGTGAAGCTTGAGAGCCAGGTTTTGCGGAATCCTCCAAGTGCTTTTAAATTTTTACTCTTTTTAGTTTGAAACAGTGGCTTCTTTCTATTTGTTGAGAGAAGTTTTCGAGAGAATTTATTTGTACTTATTCAGAACTAACTGTATTAAAAATTTCAATCTCACGGTAAACTATTTTAGAGCCGGTATAAATAAAAATAGACACAGCTTTACTTCATCGCAGGTATTTGGTTTACTTAGTTGAACTGTTCCTTTTGGATTCCCGAGTAAAGTTGTGACAGTGACATTAAGTCCTGCATCAGTAATTAATAAAACATAAGCAAAAGTTAAAAGCTTTCTAATTAAATATTAGAATAAAAAATAAAAAAATTCTTGTTTTTTAAAAGATATTTTTCTTGGTGCTAAATTTTAAAGTTAGCAGCAAATGCAATTAATATTTTGCGGACAAAAAAAAAGATAAGGAGCCTTCAATTGCAAAGCATTGCACTTGGATATTATATTTTTAAAAACATATGATCATATAACCCTTCAATTGTGCTCATAGACAACCAAGGTCACTGACTTGGGTTATTTTCTAGATTAAGTTCAGATCACTAAAAATTTTTACCGTAACCATTAATATCAAGATTACTTTTAGTTATATGACCACAAAGTAAGCTCTATGTCACATAAAAAAAATTGTTAACATTACCTCATCTTTTTGAAAAATATATCTGCTACTGATCAGATACAAGAGAGAACTGGGACAAAAGCTAATTCTTTTACTCTAAAAAAAGCTGGGACGAAAGCAAATTTTACACATTAAGCTTTGTTATATTCAGCCTTCAAACAATGAATGGGACTAATCGAGTTTCCTGATATATGAAGCACGTTGAAATAACATCACTGAAGTTTGTTTGGCGGCGCCGCACTTTTAATTTTACAAAAGAGTAAAAGCTTTTGTGTATTGGTAAATAGGAACTCCAGCATCAAATAATTAGGTAATTATAGTTGACCCAAACTTCTCGCGCCAGGCTATTTCAAGAAAAAATTTCTTATCACAGGAAATCAAACCCGGGAGCTTAGATATAATTTGGAATAGGCCTTTTTTATAATTTAAATTATTTGAAGATTGCGTGAAGTAAAAGATTTTTCTTTCCAAAGCTTTTCATCTGACACTCTTCAGGGAAAATCGTCAGAATGGAGCAGAATTGAAACCGAACTGAATTATAAAGCGGAAAGCAGAGTTCTCATGAGAAATTCTGTACCACCAAACGTCTATTTAAATTATTTGATAATTTTGAAAATATAATCACAAACTGACGTTTAAATTTCAGTTTTTCGTGTGCTCTCAAGGCCCCAACCATTCATTGCATGGCTCATATGTTAAGTCACTAGATGTACACTCAGAGAAACTGGGATCTAGACCAATGTTTTTTTATTTCAGGTCACTGTTAATGTTTAAGCCGATCCGCCAGAATTTATTCTAATTTTATTTTTACACTTTAATTGTTAGATCATGGTTTCTCAAAAGGGGCCACGACGCATTTTCTGGGAGGACACAAGCAAAATCAATCAATCAATCAATCAATTTCATTTATTTCGTCGATAGTCAGCAATATAAATACCAGTATAATCACATAAATTTGCAACAAGGTCATTGCGAAGGGACTGTGAGGTCTTCGAGTCAAGCAATCACCTTGTAAAGTATAGAAACATACAAGCAAAGTGACAATATCAAAATTAAATACGATTACAAAAAATGAAAAACAACAACAAAAAAACAACAAAATAAAACAACAAAATAACATTAAGAATAAGTAGAAACAAACCAAGCAATGAAGAAAAAATAAAATAAGGTACATAAAACAAATTGTAAGAATTATAAGAATTTAATCACTTAAAAGTAGAACTGATTTATAATGTTTTTTAAATTTATTAAATGTCATTGTTCTCAGGTTATGACTGATAGAATCCCAGATTTTTGTTCCTATATATTTGATTGATTTTTGAGTTTGATTACTTTTAAATGGTAAGGTGACTTTTTAGTGAAAATCTTGTGGTACGAGAATGGCAAGATTTAGCATATGAAAAGTAATTATCAAAAATCTTAGGTAACAAATTAAATTTATAAGAATAAAAATTTTTAGCTGCTTCAAACTCAAACAATTTAGGCATGGGCAAAATATTTGTTTTAATGTATAAAGGTTTCGAGCTAGTTGACATATGAGAAAAGGTATCAATACCAATTGCTTTATTTTGAAACAATTTTAGTTTGTTAAGATATGTCGGATAAGTGCTTCCCCAAATAACAAGGCCATAATTACAATGGGAATGGACAAGTGAATAATATAACTTCAATAAAGCCGAGTTGGGTAAAAAGTACTTCAGCTTATTTAGAATTTCAACTGATCGAGCTATTTTTGCTTCAAGAATTTTTATATGCTCATGAAAGTTTAATTGATTATCAAATATAATTTCTAAATTTAACGCCTTATAACAAACGGCTTATAAACAGTTTTAATCTCACCAGCTGAACTTTGAATATTTAAACCAACATTTGAAGACTTGAGGTTTGGTGAAATAATTAATATTTGCGATTTTTTTGAATTAAGCGTTAAATTGTTTGCAGATATGCAATTGCAAATATTAATGAATTCATCTTTAAGTTGGTTTTCAAGAATATTAATAGACGGAGCTCCCATCAGGAGACAAGTATCGTCAGCAAACAAACGCGAAGCAAAATTAACACTGTTGGGAATATCATTAATATATAGTAGAAAAAGAAGCGGTCCAAAGATGGAGCGTTGAGGAAGTTCAATATCTATAAATTTTAAGGAAGAATTAGTGTTATCAATTGTAATGTACTGATTTCTGTTTTGTTAAAAATGAACCAAAAAATTTGTTAACTATTCCTCGTATTCCATAATGTTCAAGTTTATAAAGTAAAATTGAATGATTAACAGTATCAAATGCTTTGGTTAAATCTAAAAATACAAGCCCAGTATATAATTTTTTTTCAATATTATCTAATGCAGAATTAGTAATATCTAGTAAAGCATGCAAAGTTCAATACTTAGGTCTGAATCCATACTGTGTAGGAGTTAATACTGAATGACATTTTAAAAACAAAAGTGTCCGCGTATGAACTAATTTTTCTAAAATTTTAGAAAATATAGACAATATTGAAATAGGTCTATAATTTGTCACTTCATTTTTATCTCCAGCCTTATATACAGGAACGACTTCAGCTGTTTTAAGACAGGTAGGAAAAATTCCGAAATCAAAACAAGCATTAAATAATATAGCTAACACTGGAGACAAAACCTCAGACGCAAGAACGATAAATTTTGCTTCAATCCCATCAGAACCACAACTTTTGTTAGTATTTAACTGATTAATAATGCTGCGAATTTCAAACGCACTAGTAGGATTTAAAAACATAGAAGAACAAACACGATTACATAGATACTGTTGAAAATTATTCAAATTAGAAGGTTTGACTTTTTCAGCTGAGGCTTTACCAATCCGACAAAAGTGATTATTGAATTTATCTGCAATGTCTAATGGTGTATCTATTATTTGACCCTTTTCATGAATATAATTTGGAATAACCCGAGTTGGTTTATTAGGAAGTAAAAAAAAGTCTATCCTGAAGAATTTTTTGGGGGCAGTTTTAAATTGATCACCATTTTTATTTTTGGAGATCACTACGTTTTTGGGGAGAAAATAAAGATTTTGGACATTAATTGAAGGTGATGACCTTTTTCAATTCTTTGACACTATTCTTTTGAGGCAATATCCCAAGCAGGGGCTTTCTAAGCAGAGCATTTTTTATGAGAACCAGCAAATTTGACTAAGGGTTAAATGTGTCTACTTTTTAAAATTTAGTTCGGCGTTTTGTAATTGTTCTCGATTATAAAGACTTATTTTACTGCGATGTTGCAAATTGTTAGGAATAAAATTTGTAGAGAAGTAGAATATATTTTGTATAAATTTTTGAAAAAAATTTTTAAATACTTTATTATCATTTTGGTTTGTGGTAGGTGCAAGGAAAACAAAAAGTTTTTCATCGCACAAACGTTGTATCTTGCGGCGTATAAAAGAGGCTTTAAATGTTTTATGATTTCTTCTACTAATTGATTTTTGTATCTGACCTAGGCAGGTTTTTGATCTCGGCGTTGGAGAAGCAAAGTTCCTTTGTTGTACTGTCTTTGTTACTTTGAAAACTTTAAATATGGCCAGGGACCGTATTTTAATCAAAGTTAAGGGCAATCTCCAAATCCTTAAAATTTTGAGAACTGTTTGTATGTCTTCTTCCTGCTTCGTTAGAACAGTTTGTTCGCACTTTTTGGGGTATATTAAACGTTTCATTTATTGTTTAGCGTTATTGATCGCATATTGTATTTTTTGCAGCTTGTCTTATGAAAAGGGCTTTGACCACCAATTTTAGCCAAGGCATGTTTTACAGTTAAGATAGCTTCGACAAGTATATTAATTTCTCGAAGACTTTTCATCTGACACTCATTGGGAGGAAACATCCGAGTGAACCGAAAGCAATCCCATCGTGCTTATATAAGCAAAGAAAATGAGTCTGGTTGGTTAAAAAAGGCAGCCAATCAGAAATAGAAAAGAAAAGAAAACGAGAGTGCGTCTGATTGGTCAAGAGAGACAACCAATTAAAAGCGAAAGTAAAAGAGCGTTAATGAATGAGTTTTAAACTGTGAAGAAATTCCTTGTGTCAACAGAGATTGGGCTAAAAAGATTTGATAAACGCAGCTTCAAGAGCGGAGAGGTGGAAAGAAGTACGTCCTCGGGCAAGGATAGAGAATTTGGTGTCACTGTATTGGCTGGCACAGGGAGGTTTTCCAAGAGATGTTGTCCAATAGCAGAGTCATGGGCGGTGACTTGAGAAGTCCTGTTTTTCTTGCAGGCACGGGAAAGATTAGAGCGCTCTTGAGAAGAATAATGGTTTCTGATCGACCTGGAAACATGTTGCTTAATGCGTTCTCCAACCTTTGGGATGTACGTACTACGTACCGACTATAGGGTGGCACATAAATTGATAGATAACATTATTGTGGTGTTGGGCAGGTAATACATCCCTTTTGGTTGCGGGAAGAAGAGGCTTGGTTGTAAAAACAACACGTGTTTGAACAGCAAAGTAGCAACGCTGTATGGCCGTAGTAATTTGATTTTAAAATTTGGTTAAAACTGTTTTCAGCCACAGAAGATGGGAATAAACCGGGTATTTCTTGGGTCCTTGTTGAGATGACTGGTTGAATTGTCGGACTTCTTGGAAAATGTGGATGTAATAATATAGTCAGGGTACCCTCTAACTAGGGATGTAATGATATGGTTAGTTAAAACTCATTCATTAACGCTCTTTTACTTTCACTTTTGATTGGTTATCTCTCTTGACCAATCAGACGAACTCTCGTTTCTTTTTTTTTTCTTTTCTATTCCTGATTGGGTACTTTTTTTAACCAATCAAACTCATTCTCTTTTTTGCCTGTATAAGCACGATCGGATTGCTCTCAGTTCATTCTGACGATTCCTCCCGATAAGTGTCAGATGAAAAGTCTTCGAGGAATGAACACGCTTTTCAAAGCTATCTTAAAGTTTTGTACCGCTAATCGACTCTTCAAGTTTTAAAGTTACTTAGTTCAATTTTCGTTTAATTTTTGAGGGATTTCAATTAAATCTAACACTTCAAATATTTACTATAATTCAGCAACCTACCATTAATGATAAGTCAAAAAATGCTAAAAAAATTGCGTTTGATTATTTAAGCTTTTGTTCCGATTGCCCGATGAAAGGTTTTATACAATTTAGGGAGAGAGTATACTTTTTTTAACCATATTACAATTACATATACACTATACCTATTTCTTCTTCTTCTTCTCCTTTCGGCCTTTCCCTTCTGTCAGGGGTAGCCACAGCGTATCATCATTCTCCAAACCTTCCTCTCTTCAACGTCCGTCTCCTTCACACCAACTTCCCCCTTATCTTCTTTCACTGCATCTAAAATCTTCTCCTTGGACTTCCTCTTTTCCTCTTTCCCAGTACTTCCATTTCCATCATCTTTCTTCCTACATACTCTTGGTCTCTCCTCGTGACATGTCCATACCACCTCAGCCTGGCCTCCCTCATCTTCATTCCTAGCCGTTCTACCTTAACAGTACTCCTGATGTATTCGTTTCTAATCTTGTCTTTTCTCGTCATTTCCATAGCAAAACTCAACATTTTTATCTCTGCGACTTCCATCTCTTCCACTTGTTTCTTTGTGACTGCCACCGTCTCAAGTCCATACACCATTGCTGGTATCACCACTGAACTGTACACTTTTCCTTTTAATCTAGCTGGTAACCTCCTGTCGCAGATTACTCCCGATACTTTTTTCCATCCGTTCCATCTGCTTGCACTCTCTTCTTTACCTCCCTCTCACAACCACCACTTTCTTGCACCGCTGATCCCAAATACATAAATTTCTTTACTCTTGGTACTTTTGTATCCTCCATCTTTACTGTTTCGTTGTCATTTCCTCCATTTATGCACAGATGCACTATACATACTCGTACATTCATGCTAAAATAAAATAAAAAGAAACCATAAACGTTTTCGGCTTACATTTGTTGTTTTCATGTTTTTTTGATGTCAGATTTTTTTTGGTGTTTTTTTGGTTCTTATTTGGATTTTCTTGGTGCATTGGCTGTACGGTTGTTGTTTTGCGTTTCTTTTGCGCTATAATTTTTAAATCAGTTCTTAACAATTTCTTTTCTGAAAGCCTCGCGCGACAAATTTGGTAAAGAAATGCTGCGTAATCAGGTCATTGACCTCTATCTTTAAATTACATGACAAAACTACTAAACATTTTAATTTCATCTGAAGAGGGTTAATGTAAGCCGAAAACGTTTATGGTTTCTTTTTATTTTATTTTAGTATGAATGTATTTATAATGCTGTATGTAATTGCAATACGGTTGAAAGGTTTTATTTCGAGAAAGAAAAGTTATAATAAAATTTCAAACTGCATCGTCATTTTATTGACCAAAAACGTTGCCTTGGATTTATCATGAACAGCGCAAGTTAATTCCTAGCACAAAAAAAGGAAGATTTTTTTATGCAGAAAATACGGCAGATTATTTCTCACAGGCTTACGTCATTTGGCAAAGACTGAAACAAGTTAAAAAGCCCGTGAATTTTTTTCGATCCTAGGTTTACTAACAATCGGAGTTATAACTAGTCCAATCTTTAAAAAACTCGACTCAATAGGAGTTGAGTCCGATCATGGGAGCCGAAACTCGAATCTGAGTGCAAGACCGAGTGTTTGAAAAATTTTATATTACTAAAAATCGAATCCACGTATTCAAGTAAATTTAAAAATGAAAACCTTTTTTGGTTTTAATTTGATTTTGAATAATTTTTTTACCCTTAACCTGAAGTTACGACACCAAATTTTTACTTCTATAAGTTGGTTTAGACTAAAAGCTTTTGCAAAAACAGCAAATGGAGAGCCTATTTTCTGCTTTCCTTTAAAAGTGGTCCTCTTTTCTTTGCTTTTTCTGCAAACGCTTTCAGCCTGAACCAAAATTAATCGATCAAACTAATTTTAATGGTTTGATTTTACCGCTCCTTACGTGCGACAAATTCCGCTTGTCAACATCGTAAAGAAAAACCGCAATAAACCCTTTTTTTCCCGAAACCGCGTCAGAAATAACCCCAGCAGCAGAAATCATATATTAATTTTTGAACTTATAATTTTACTCTGATGAACTGTTCTGATTTCTATTTGAATTTTGTGCAAAACATACCCTTAAGACTTGAAAAAATTTAATGGGCAATATGGGTTGAAAGAATATAAATTTATTTGATCTCAACATACACATAGCAATGTCATCATTTATAACAATTGTAGGCAATAGTGTTATTCAAATTGTCAGGAAAATTTTTTTATTTAAATGAGTCTATCGTTATGTTTTTTTATACTTTAATTAAAAACGTTTAACAATAAAAGTGTACTCAACATTAGTACTTGCATTTTAAGTTCTCAATATAGTTTCTATAACTGTAAATTTAATAATAAATTGGGGTCAACTATGACTCCATTTTGGGCAACGGAGTTGGTAGAAACGCTTTGAGCAGAAAAAGGTTAAAGTAAAAACTTATTCCAGGTAGAAGTCATTTTTGGAAAAAGAGAGAGAAAGCAAGTGACTGCGCCACTTTCATCCACCGAAATCTTCGTGGGACGAATTGACGAGCAGCAGCGCACCTGTGTCCTGGTGAGATATTTTAACCCAACCCTTGTTGGCCAAGGTTCCAGCATCGGAAATGGCAGTTGGAGTGACGATCAATGTTTCAATCAAACAAGAATGGATTGGCCCAGGTCAAAAGTGGTGGATACTTGCTCGTTTGTTTCATCTTTTATTTAATGCAGACATGTCAAACTTGTGATCTTGTGCTCATTACATGAATAAGATTGCAGGTCGAAAATCCAAGGATGCTAAACTAATTCTCTTTTTTTTGAAATTTTTCCTAATAAAATGTCAAAAAAAAAAAAAATTGTAATAAAGTGTATAATATTTACTTCAACTTTTGAACTATATTACTAAAAATTTGCTTTGAAAGTTTTTTAAATTAAAAATTAAACGTTTAAATTTTTTTAAACTTAAAGTATTTACAAATCAAATACAATAGTTACCAACAATCATGAAGAAATGTTGGTTTGGTATTAAGACTTGACTATGTAAAATGCTCTGTATCCATGCTTGACACTGTTTCTTGCTACTAGGTTTTCAATGCTCAATGGCCCAGATGGTAGGTGCTTTCTCGCAGCCTGGGCCGTGAGTAAGTCTGTTCATTGATGTTAAAAATGACAGACCGAAACCGATCCTACCAAAACGAAAGGTTATCCATTCATTCCGATGTTCAGTGCGGGTCTGCTACTCGGCAAACGTCCTTTTCAGGACGGAGAAATGACAGGATAAAACTGCCCTTTTCCTGGCACATTGCCAACAAGTTCCGAAGACCCACTATTCTTCAGCTGAACATCGAAGGCCTCACTGCAAGCAAGATGAACGTTCTTCATCATCTCGCTATGCAGTCTGAGGCACTCGTCATCCTACTGCAGGAGACCCACTGCACTGATGCAGAGAAGTTGGTACTACTAAACTACCAACTAGCTGGGTCTTCTTTAAGCAGGAAGCATGGCCTTGCCACGTTTGTCCACGAGCGACTGAGATACACGCTTTTGGACCAATCTCCACCGACATCGGAGATCGTGTGGCTGTTTGTGGACGTTGATAGCTATAAAATAGTCAACGTCTACAAGCCACCGCCAACGCGATTGCGAACCCTGGATCTCCCAGTGTTACCTCACCCCTGTCTTTACGCTGGCAATTTTAACTGTCGTCATGCTGACTGGGGTTACGATGACAACAGTCCGGACGGTGAGTGCTTGGCTGGATGGGCTAGTATTAATTGTCTTACCCTCCTATATAATGCCAAGGATGCTGCCAGTTTTTATTCCGGCCGCTGGAACACTGGCACCAATCCAGATCTAGCTTTCGCTAGCGTAGGCCCAAACAGTTGCTTACCGGATAGACGTGTCCTTGAGAAGTTCCCCAGGTCACAACATCAACCTTCGCTTATTACACCACCAAGGTTTGCTATGGCAGTGCCAAGCATGCCTGTTAAGCGATGGAACTTCCGCAAGGCCAAATGGGATCACTACATTGCTTTAACGAATAAATTCGCAAAGACTTTATTGCCGCCTGATTCACTTGATGTGGATGCGGCTTACCAGGACTTCTGTAACACCATTAAGAAAGCAGCCAAAAAGACTATCCCACGCGGGTATCGAAATAACCATGTTCCGTGTTGGGATGCAGAGTGTGAATCCTTCTATAAAACCTTTCTGCAGTCTCCTCAGGGAGACGACTCAAGTTTGGCTGCTACAGTTCTGCTTGTCAAGCTTGACAGAAAGCGGAGGGATCAATGGTCCGAGGCAGTTCGGAGCATTGACTTCTCACACTCTAGTCGAAAAGCGTGGAGAATTTTGAACAACCTTACTGGTAGGTCACGACATTCTCCTCGTCACTGTCCCGTTTCAGCCGATGCTATTGCATCTCAGCTGGTTAGAAATGGGAAATACGAGGCTGTTGATCGCAAGTCATCTCGACTTGTCTCTCAAGAAGTGTCTGACCTTTGGAGGGCCACAACACCAGACGCAGTAAATATCTCTGACAATTTTTCACAGAGAGAATTTGCTGCTGCCCTTCAACATTTAAAACCAGGTAAAGCTCCCGGACCTGATTCATCTTCCCAGAGCTTATAATCCATGCTGGAGCTGCTTTGAAGTCCTGGTTACGTGACTTCCTTTCTTCCTGTTTGCGCCGACTCAAAATTTCCAAGATCTGGAGAAGAGCGCTTGTGGTCGCGATCCCAAAACCAGGAAAGCTCGTGGGGAACCCAAAGAGTTATCGACCGATATCTCTGCTCTGTGTCTCCTACAAGATCCTCGAGAGGCTTATTGTCACACTTCATTCATAATTTTAATCATAACGATGTAGTGTATCCCCGTTAAAAGCAGTTCGTAGTTTTATCATAAGAGAATAAATGCGGCTCTTTGAGCGCTGTCTGCGATATACGTCCAATTTGTTATATGGCTCGATACATGTATCTTTTTCTCTTTTTTTCTCTTTGTATTGACGTAATATGTTTTTTTTGACTAACATCACTGTACTGGAAAATTCGCGTATATTCCACTTGATTCGCGTAACGAACTCTCCAGGGGTTTCTGGCTGAATCTTGAATTTACGAGAAAGTTTACGTCACGTGATTTTGTTTTCTATATAAAGCCGATGCGTAGCGAGAAATTATTATTATGATGATTATTATCGTTGTGAGATAATTTGAAGCGACTCGAGTGGCGGCTCGAGCGAAGGTGATTTTGTTTGGCCACAGGAGGTGGACCGTTAGATTTTGTGTCGGTGGACAATTGTTGAATTTATTTTGTGCCAGTGGTTGGCAGTTTTGTTCTACAGAGGTAGAATTATTTGTGTTGATTGAGTCGAGTTATAGTGTTGATTTCGCTTTGCAGTTTGGCAAAGCGTGGAATAGAATTTCGTCGGTCGTGATTTTGTAATACATTTGTTGTTATTAGAGACAGTGGTCTCTGTTTGTTGTGAGAAAGAATCTTCAACAAAATCAATCCGAGCTTTCGTTAACCAACTGTATAAACCGTCGGGCTCATAGCAAAACTACTTCTTGAGCCGGAATAAAATAAAATTTAGACACAGCTTTGTTTCAGCGCAGGTATTCGGGTTACCTAGCTCAACTGGTCCTTTGGGATTCCCAAACAAAGTTTGTGACACTTATCTACGCCCGCGTTGAATCATTAATCGATCCACTGCTCCCTAAAGAGCAGGCTGGGTTCCGACACGGGAAGTCAACTGTAGATCAAGTTGTTCTGCTAACCCGGAACATCGAGGATTCTTTCGAGGCTATAAAGAAGGCCGGTGCCGTATTTGTCGATCTGACAGCTGCTTATGACACTGTCTGGCACCGTGGCCTTACCTGAAAGCTGCTGAGACTACTTCCGGATAAGCACATGGTCAGAATGATTATGGAGCTTGTCCGAAATCGAAGTTTCACCCTTACCACCAGTGACAGCAAGCAAAGCAGGCTACGCCGTCTTAAAAACGGCGTTCCTCAGGGATCGGTCTTGGCTCCCCTCCTATTTAACATCTATACGTACGATCTTCCTTCCATGATTTCCAGAAAGTTTGCTTATGCTGATGATTTAGCATTGTTGCACTCTTCTGGAAACTGGAATGACTTGGAGGGGACTTTAAGCCAAGACATGTCCACACTGTCAGCGTATCTCCAGACTAGGAGGTTGAAGCTCAGTCACACTAAGACGGTGACGGCAGCCTTTCACTTAAACAACCGAGAGGCCAAACGTGAGCTAAAGGTTTACAACAACGGTAGACTTTTACGGTTCTGTTTAACCCCTACTTACCTTGGGGTAAAACTGGACAGATTGCTCACGTTTCGTCACCATTTAGTGGCATTGCACAAAAAAATATCTTCGCGCGTCACACTGCTGAAGCGACTCGTGGGCTCTGGATGGGGTGCTGGTGCTAAAACACTACGCATAGCCACCTTGTCTCTAGTCTACTCAGCAGCTGAGTACTGTGCGCCAGTCTGGTGTCGCAGTGCTCATACTCGTTTCATGACAGTGTCTTGAACGACGCCTTGCACATAGTTACTGGATGCCTGCGTCCCACTCTAACGGACCACCTACGTGTACTCTCAGGCATCCAGCCAGCTGAGCTTCGCCGAATGGGAGCGACACTCTCCTTGGCTTACCGTGGATCTCTGGACCCCAATCATATTTTGTATGGTCTTTTAAGTGGGTCCTCAGATACTCGCCAAGTGAGACTAAGATCCAGACGCCCGTTTGTGCCAGGTGCGCGGAATCTTTCGGACAACCTTGCCAGACTTGGCATCCGCGCTTCTGAATGGACAAATCACAAATGGAACGCGGAGTACTGTGAAAATGCTTCCAGGCTCCGTGCTTTTGTGCCCGGGACCGGTGCCAGGCCTGTTGGGACCCAGCCAACAATGCTATGCAGGGCCCATGCGGGCCCTGCGAGGGCTGCCCGTACGGTAACCGTACCGATTTGGCCGCGGGCGCTGTAGTGGCCCCACATGGGCTGACCGTACGGGTTTAATCTGACTTTCAACTTTAAGCCGTAATCAAAAATTAAAACATGTTAATAAGCCAACATTTTAAATTATTTTTAAAAAGGATTATTTTGCATAAATAGTTTGAACCACATGGAATTCGTGCGGTAAACCCAGGCGGGGCCACTGAAGCGCCTGCGGCCAAATCGGTACGGGTACCGTACGGGCAGACCTTGCAGGGCCCGCATGTAACCTGCATAGCATTGTTGGCTGGGGATGGGCTTACCCCGAGTAGCTTGGGTTAGGCTCAACCGCCTGCGGACTGGTGTTGGGCGATTCCATTCGTCCATGCACAAATGGGGTCTCGCTCCTTCACCGAATTGCGAGTGTGGCGCCTCTGAACAAACTGCAGACCATGTACTAACAGCGTGCCCTATACATCGGGCACCACATGGAGCGCGAGGTCTGACGGTTTTGGATGACAAAACTCAATGCTGGCTTAATAACATCACTGCCAGCATCTGATTCAGGATTTGCAGCAGTCTAGGGTAGTAAAAGGATAAACCCTCGGCCCCAGTCCTGTTTGTGTCTGACCTGGAGTTGATACCCTTCAAACGACGACGACGAATGCTCGGTTAAAAATTATTTGCAATCTCAACATTGAACAAGAAAGATAGATGAAGGAGCATCAGTTAGCCTGCTCTCTCAATAATTTTAACAATAATAATTTTATTAAAAATAATTGTTTACAAATATAATGTACCCAAATAGCGCCATGATTTTTAATGCGAATTTGCGAAGGTTATTACAATCTCGATTATTCGATTGGCGGTACAAAACTTTAGGATAGCTTTAAAAAGCGTGTTCATTCTTCAAAGACTTTTCATCTGACACTCATCGGGAGTAATCGTCAGAATCAACTGAGGGCAATCAGATCGTGCTTATATAGGAAAGGAGAATGAGTCTAATTGGTTAAAAAAGGCAACCAATCAGGAATAGAAAAGAAAACGAGAGTGCGTCTGATTGGCCAAATGAAGCAACCACTCAGAAGCGAAAGTAAAAAAGCGTTAATGAATGTGTTTTAAACTGTAAAAAAATTCCTTGTGTTGACAGAAATTAGGTTGAAAAGATTTGATAGAAGTAGCTTTAAGAGCAATCAATCTCGATTGTTTGAAAATATAAAAATGAATTACCTATTCCAACTTCGTTATACTTTACTTTTAGCACAGAACTAGATTAAACTTTTAAAGCCTCATTTGATTACATTCATTTATTAGACTGTTCAACTTCATGCGCAAAAGGAAATATAAATGACACCATAAAAAATCAAAAATTGCTTTAAATTATTCAAAAAAAAGTTCAGACAAGATTTATATATTTCTCAATGTTCTATAAAGATTCTAAATTGATTGATCTACTGCTTTCAATTACGTTGTTTAAAGTGAAAAAAATATTTGATAATTGCCTCACTCTGTTAAAACCTTTTTATATTGTTGTGCACAATTGTCGAGATATTTCAAATGACAGTTTTGCAAACTGACGTTTGAAATTCCTGATTTAAAAGAAAAAGTAAAAATCAGCAAAGAATTTTTGTTTAAAAAAAGTTTTTTTTAAGCTCAAGTACGCAATTAAGAGTGCTTTTATAACTAACTTTTTTTTATTATTTGCAGAAACGATGACCGACACGTTGCTTTTGTTTTCGGTGTTGCCTGTTTGTTTCTGATCATTGTATTCACTTGTGCATCATATAAAGTGTGGAGCATTTACAAAGAAGCTGAGGTTGCGGGTCGCAGTCTGCCACCAGAGTTGGTGAGTCAGCTTTCAAAGTTTATATAGAAAATGTGAATAAAGTCTGTGTTGGCCTACCTTATTAGAGTTGTTTCTATGAAACAAAAAAAGAACATTTAATTAGACTCTATCAGAGCAGAAGATTTTTAGGAAGCCATGAGGGAAGCAAGCGATTTTTTTCAAATGATTTGACGTTTAACAAAAGCACTGTAATTACCATCACCACTTCTCATTATTTCTGCCAAGGGTGCGAACATGAACTCGATGAATACAAAAGCTTCAACTCGAACCTGAAACAACTGCAATCTAAATCGAAAACCTTTTTTCATTTTTTATTTAATTGGTGTGCACTTTATACCTGTATACAAGAAATTATCGAACTCGATAGATTGAAAATGGTAAAGTAGAATTTAGACTTGTACAATTTTTGTAAATTCAAACTCGATTAAAAATCTATTGAGTTTTTAGTCCTGATTTCTCCATAATAAGCCTTATTTATTTATTTTATCTTTACATTTATCCTCCTGACTCACAGGAAAGCGACGGAAGCATTATACAAAGGGTAGGCAATTACCCCGACCTGCTTTCGGAGATGCCAAGATATTTTTGTCCGCTTGTAATTTAATAGAGATATAAGTGTAATTTAGAACTGTTTGTGAAGACCACCAAGCAGGGGAAAGTGCCATGAAGTGTCTTTTCTAAGAACACAACAGAATGGCGCAAGCGGGTTTTTAACCGAGACCATGTTGATCATATGCACGCCGCGTTCGCCACTCGACCACGCTGCCGGCCGGCACCGCACCTAATGACAACTCAGTTGATAAGCATTTGAGTGGTAGAGTCGTATTCAAAAGAACATTGCTTCGTGTCTGAGGAATTGCAAAAAAAAAAAAGATGTTGTTAATCTAGTAAAAGAAAAGAATGATTTCTTTTGCTTTAAAGTGCTACAAGTTTTTTTTTAATGATTGCTCTTTTTAATTATAATGTGAAAGTATTTCACTTAAAAAGACTGTTTTCTACGCTTTGACTCTTTTTCGTCCCAACCATACCTTTTGTACCAAAAAACAAAAGAAAGTTAACAGTGCTATAATTTCAGAGAAAACCAGTAATTCAATAAGCATAGTAATGTCTTTACAACAAAAAAAATTACAAAAAATTCATGGAACATAAAAATTTTTAAATTCTTCTCAATACAATCATTGTTTTTGTCGTTGTTGGTTCTCTTTCAAGACTGGTTTCAAAAAAGCTATCCTTAACTTATCTGGACTACCTTTCTTGGATGACCACTGCTGGTTGGAGTTTTTTTAACAAAAATGGCTTGGTGTTATGTTGGTATTTTGCTGAACTTAAAACGGTAATTAGTGTCATGTCTGGGCGTAGGTGTTAAGAATAGCAGGCACTGTGATATGCAAAATTCACGGTTTGTTGTGTGTGGGTAACTTTCTAAGAGCGATGATTTGTTGGCTCTGAGCTACATCAGTTTTGTACGCATGTAACGTGTTAATCTTTGTTATGATGAACGAATGTTATGAATATGGTGTTGGTGAGTTTTGTTATTTTTTTAAAACTGAGGTATCGTAAGGTAATTGCGTGAATATATTTGAGATTTTTTTACATTTTTCAGGTGTTTTGTATGGATCTGACATGATAAAGTAAGTGTGATCTTTGTTATGAAAGATTGTGTTTTTTATGTTTTTGGATGCATTTGAATGTGCATTGAGATGGTGGAAAGAACGTACTAGTGTTTTATCAATTATTTAACTTGGCTAGCATGAAGCTCAAGAGTTGGTAGGAGACTGGTTTCATCATTTAGGTGTTGAACGTTTGTATCTCGTGTGCAGCCCGTGATAAAGCAAAGTGCTGTGTTCTGAATTGTTTGTAGTTTTTTGATGGTATGTTTCATGTGATCAGGTTAGTTCCAAATAGTGATTGCATATTTTGAAATGAAGCAAGTAATAGTTGTAAATGTGTAAAGCGCTCGCTTTTTTTACCCTATTTGTTGGAAGTAAGTGCTTTAAGTGTAAAGAGTTTTCTTTGATTTAGTAATGGTGACATGTACAGTATGTGTTGTGAAAACGTTAGTTTTGGGTGAAGAGTGATTCCAAGAGTTTTTGAGTGTGTTTGTTGAATCTAATTGCTAAAGATGTATTATATTCATATGGATTTAGTAAAAAGTATGTTTGTAATTTTGTCTGTGTTGATTTAAAGATTATTAGTGGTGGCATTATACATGGATTTTGTAAAGATTTGGGTTAACGCAACGGTGCACAACCTGCGACCATAAGACCGTGGTTTAATTTATGAGCTTGTGCACATTGGTCAGGCACTGAATTTATTGCAAATTTTATCGAAATGTATTAATTCTTTTTTGCAGCAAATAACATTATATTATAGCCATTCTTCTTTGATTCACTTTTTGTAGCCTACTAATTATTGATGTTTACGTTACTATAGAATGTTGTTGCTAGCTTATTGTGATGATACAGCTTAAGATAACCAAGTTTGCAAGTTTTTCTGTGAGTATGCAAAGACCAAATAGTATCTTTTGCAAATTGTGCTTCAATAAATTTGTCAAAAAAATTGCAACATGTCTTTTCATTACTTTTTTCCAATTGGTGTAAACGGCATCTGTAAAACTTTTTGTTTTATATTAAGTAATTTCATAGAATTTCTCTTAACTAAATGGCGGCCGCAAGTTAAAACTAACTGATGATGATGATGATGATATTTTATTCTTGCTTAGTAACATTATTAAGTATATACAATGTACAGTACTATGAAGCATGAAAAGGAAACGCGACACAACGACGAACGTTAAACATGCAAAAAGTATAGAGAGAGTTGAGAAAGAGAAAAAATGAGAAGCACGACCGCGTTAACTAATTCAAATTAAATATTAATATTTAAAAAAACAAAACAGACAAAAAATGACAAAAAATGTGCAGTGCAGAAACAATTATGTAAATCATTGGGAGGCACAACCGCCCTATATTGCTAACTATGAATTTAGCTCAACTGAACATGGTGAGTAAAGAAAACTTTCCGAAAAGAAACCTCACCAGGTCCGGAAACCTTTTCTGGATGCACTGCAAATACACAAACATGGAAATAAAACAAAATATACTTATGTACATATATATATATATATATTAAATTACAAAAGCCACAAAAAAGATTTTATTAAAACCTCAACAGTCTGTTTCGCCTTTTCGGCTCATCAGGAGGTGATTCTAAACGCAGACGAAAAGTTAAGAAAAAACGCACGAAAAAGCTAATTATTATAGTTAAGAGCCAAATGTAATAATATTACGGATGAAGTAAATATAACTTAATTAAAATAAAATAAAATAAAATAAAATTGAAAATTTAAAGTTTAAAAATTTAAAAATATTTGAGTAAGCAAGCTAGTTGTAAGGCTCAAAATTTAGAATTTAGAATTTTGTAATCAAACTAAACATTTACGTATCTGACGCTGCAAAAAAACTGACTGGCGATCAAATTACAAATGCGCGGTAGATAGTGGGAGAGAAAGAACATTGTAAAGGAAGGAAGTAGCGAGGCGTGAACGGACAGCGAGGAAATGGCTATAGAGGAGATCAGGGGGTGCAGGAATAGATATAATGGGAACACGACAACAATGAGTAAACACGGCGTAAACGGGGGTGGGGGGTAAAGGATTGCAAAATTAAAAGTTTAAACATCGGAAAATCGAATTAAAATTAAAATTAAAATTAAATTAAATTTTAAAAAATTTTAAAAAATATTAAATCAGGCTAGGCTTTCTTTAATTTAAATTTGTTCCGGTGTCGGCATTTGGAGACAAACTCGGATCGCTTGTTCAAGAGCGTGCGCTGGTCGGCTTGCAAGATGGCGAGTTTTTCTGCTAAGCAGAGATTGCAGCGTTTGGCCCCGCTGGTGTATGCAAATGATTTGCAAACAATTGACCAAGTTATTCGTGGTTTGATTCCTTTATCTTTATATTTCCATAATGTTTTGGAGAGTTCGGTGGCGTTTGCTTTGTCTCGGTGATTGAATTTTTCAACCTCATAAACAAACATTTTCCCACACACCACAAACTCCACAAAATATGTAACAAATATAACGTGAAATTAAGCTACAGTTGCATGCCAAACATGATGAGCATCATCAACAATCACAATAAGAAATTTCTGCACCCCCACACCAACGACAAAGATTTACCATGCAACTGCAAAAACCTTCCCGACTGCCCACTCAATGGAA